>JABUIW010000019.1:16741264-16760269 GCA_013363375.1 Menidia beryllina
TATGGTATGGTATGGTATGGTATGGTATGGTATGGTATGGTATGGTACTGCGATGGACTGGCAACCTGTTCAGGGTGTACCCCACCTCTCACCCATAGTCAGGTGAAATAGGGCTGAACAATCCCCCACCACCACAACCCTGTTGGGAATAAGTCAACAAATGATGGTTTTTGCCTCTTACTCCATCAGGACTACCTAGCGTGCAGCGCCGACCTGCAGGAGGTGCTGCAGCTGGACCCAAATGTGCAGGAGGCAGAGAAGGAGCTGGAGGAGGTGACAGTGCTGCTCAGACAGAGTCTGGGCAATGCTGTACAGGACAAACCCAGAAAGATTGTCCCTATCACAGAGGTAGATACACATTTATGATATGAGTGCCTCCTGTTCAGTGCTTAGAAACTAAGGCTCAGGCATGTGTATTATAGTGTTAGAGAGAACTCCATCTCTATTAAGTCGGTAAAGGTAATTATTTTGTGAGATTCTATTCTATATCCATTGTTCGATTTGTGCACATTTACCATGTCAACATGCTTCCTCAGGTAGATGATGATGAGGACCTGGTAGCTGTTTCTAACTCAGCTGGCAGCAGTAGAGAGCATAACATCACCATCAACCACAAGCCCACCAGCGCCTACGATTTTGGGCAGTCTCTGAACGCTGCCCGCTGCAGCGGAAACACAGCGGCCTGTGCTGAACTGCTGGCCTCAACAGCACCCGAGTTGCTTCCCCAGTATCTTAGCACCCAGCTGGATGGACACACTATCAGTTTCATCATGCAAGCGCTTGATTCAGATCTACTGGAGAAAGATCCATACTTGGTGTATCAGCACCTCAGCCATCTTCACACTGCTGAGCGGTTCTCGGTGAGACTGAATTTACATTAATATGTGGATTTACAATCTGTAATCACCTAGAAAAAGTTCAAATTTATTTCTAATATGTGGTCAAGTATTAATAAGCAAAAATGTGATACGTGCTCTTTACAGGTTGTACTCAGGCTACTGGAGAAAGATGAACGACGATACATGACTCAGCTGTTTGAGCACCTTTCAGCTGTGGAGAGCACTAGGTTCACTAAGAATGATGTTCAGAATCTGGCCAACAAATACATCTGATCCTCCTGCCTCTGGCCCCTGCTACATAAGCTCCTGCACCACCCAAAATCGGATCTATGCAAAGCACTGCGCAAGAATGTGCGCACAGCAATACTATGGAACTGATGAGGATCGCTTTACTCATCCAAGATTTAAATGATCCCTGAATGTTTCTGTGATGGTGTAAGAAATCTATTTTTCACTCCATAACATTTTGCTATGCAGATTTACTTTTGTACTGGAACAAACCTCTTTAATTTTGAAAAGAAAGAATGAGTTTAAGGAGGTGAAAAGACCTCTTACTTTAGTATACAAAGAGTTAAGGCCCAATGTGTTATGTAAGGCCACAGCCAAAAGTGTCCTCCTGTGGGGCAGTTGGGTTTCCTCAGGATAAGCCTGTGCTCCCTGAACTATGGATGTGCTTTTTCAAAGACATTTAATTAGAAAAAATATATTGTCTGTCACATGCCTGCTGAGTTTAGAGACACACTAATGCTCCTAACACATCAGATCATACCAACAAATAAGATAATATAAGAGTTTCATTGTGACCAGAGTAGAGCCTTTGACAAATAATGTCAGCCTGATGATGAGTCATTGCAGTTATGTGCAAATATGAGACTCTTGTGTTTTCTTGTTTATTCAAGTATACAGAAAACAGATGTAAGATCAAACAGAAAATTTCACATTAAGCAAGTCGGACGTGTTTAACTACCCTACCCATCAGCGCACATCAACAGTCATCTCCTGACTTGTGAACACACTATATGAGATGTGTACCTTGGTTTCACTCAAGGGTTACACACACACACAGTTGTTATCTGTGTAATTTAGCTTCCATTAAATTATCAAATGACATTTGCATCGTAAATTCTACATATTTCACATTCATATGCTATTTTTCTATGTTAAAAGCATATTATACATTTTAAATCTGTTCCAAAATGTTTCTCAGTTTTTCATGAATGTATTACAACAGGGAGACTAACTGAGGACAAGAGGCAATAAATCTGCATCTTCTACATCTTATTTCCACTGTGGTTTTAACTGTATGTTTAAGTAGAATTGTAAACAAATGTGTACAGTATTCTGATTATTATTCAATAAAATTAAGAAAACCCATCAATTTGTCCTATGATTAGTTTAAAATAATTGTGACTAAATTGAAGCTGCTGCCTAAACTGAGAAGGCATTTTCATGGTTTCTACCACTACAATGAGGAACCTTGGAGTTAATTTTGACTTGAATCTGTCCCTTGAGTCCCATATAAAATAGGTGTGGAACTAGGTCTAGAACTGCCTTCTTCACCTTTGCAATATTGAAAAAAAAACTAGCCTTAAGATATCAGGCCCCTCTCTTATGGGCCAACTGCCAGTACATGTGTGGGAAGACACTCTCTCTGTCTCTACGATATACCCTCAAACCTTCCCTTTTTTGACAAACCTTGGTTAATGATGGCTCAGGTGACCCTGAAACATCCCATCATTAAACTGCCATAGGCTTTAATTGTTAGGGGACCCCATGATGAACTTCTCCAAACTTTTTTCCACCACGTACATGTGATATTGAAGTTATTAACCTGTGTATCGACTTGTCTTTCTCAGCAGGCATCCCTGAGTTGCTGATGTGATGTTTGTTGTCCCTCTTGACTTCTCTAAAACTCCAGCTGGTTGAGACAGATGGCTGCCCTTCCTGAGTCTGACTCTGCAAGGTTTATTCCCGTTAAGTTTTTTTTTTTCCCCTTTTCACTCATGACTCTTGCACACTAACAATGGAGGACTGGATTGGTTAATTGGAATGTATCATGACAGTGTATATAAATAAAAACCTAATTGAATTAAAGGTTGTCTAGCAAAGATAACATACCAAATGTAAAGTATTTTTTTAAAAAGCAAACACACAAAGATTTTTTCTCATTTTTATTTTTTGATATGCATTTACACGCATATAGTAAAGCAAAATACCTAACAAATGTACAAATATGTTCTGCTACTCTGCACAAATTACAAATGAAATGTGGCACTAGTGTTTTAATCAGTTTTTGTTGATGACTGACGAGCTGAACTAAGGAAGATGAAAATGTTTTTGCTTTAATGCAGGGAGAATTGCAGCATGAGGCCTTATCCACAGAATCAAACTAAGTGTTCATTCAGTAACAAACCACCGATCAAAAAACAAAAACATTGCTGGTAGAGGTTCACATGAGCCAGCTCAGTGGCCTCAAAGACCACAGAGCAGTAAATGCAGGCTTAAAACACTCTGAAATGAAGAGAAAAAAAAAATAATAGTTTCAAGTCTGCTCAGCAGCACCATTTGGCAAGACAAACAGGAGTCACAGGATGCATCAAATGGAAAGGGGGAACTCCAACAACTCGTTTTAACCAGTGTGCACTGCGGACAGCAATGCCATGTGAAATACAGGTAACAGTGCGGGTGCTTTGGGCTGTTGCGCAGCCTTAGTTATTTGCGATGCATTTGCGAAGCATGTGCAAAAACAGCAGCCAGTCTCCCAGGTCTCGTCTGCAGTCATTCCCATGTTGTAAAAAGGACGTGCAACTCTGTGTCTTACAGCTGATAAGGGAGAGGAATAAGATTTAACAAGAGCCTGAGTGCCGTCTTTGGAAGGCAATTGAAAAGTCTTCATTTACCACGTTATGCATGTGAAGAAAAATCCTTCCGACAAATACCCATTCTGCAATCTACGAACTATCCTTGTTTGGAATCTACAAGACACAGTGGGAAGTGACAAACAAAACACAAACAGTTTTTTGAAGGCACCACGAGTTAAAGATATCAAAGCTCTCTTCATTCAGTGAAAGGAAACTATCATCCTGAATTAATCACCTATGAACAGAACAAAAAACTTTTTTGAACGAATTTCACAGAATTGATCAACCCACTGCTTCATGTTATCGTAACGACTTTCAGCATGATCTCAACAACTATGGCCTTCCAGAGACCTTTTACACAGGGTTCTGATTTGAGAAAATCAAAACATATCAATAGAACCTTTTTCACAGAACAAAACTACCCCATTAGCCCTAAGACACGTGAGAATTTTCAACTACGGGTAGAAATTCAGTGGTTACCAAGCTGTCAAGCACCATCTCCCAAAATGGGACAACAATGTGTGTATGCATTCAAATAAGATTGTAGTTTTATTACTGGTCAATTTTAGTGCTAAAAAAATCAGGATATTTAGTCTAGGGAGTCATACTTTAACATTAGCGTTCATTTCAAACAATGTGAAAAATAAATACATAGTGGAACTCAAACGTTTCTCCTGCTTACTGTTACAACTTTGGGAAAAATTTGAAGGAGGAAATGGTGTGATGTTCCCCAGCCTTGTTCAAGTTTCCTTCTAGAAAGCTGAAATGTTCAAGGTTCCAGTGTGGAATCGCGTCCACATAGTAAAGCATAAATCAAACACTAGCAAAAACTGGCACCGTGGTTTTATTTTCACCCAACACGATTAATACGCAGCAACTTAATCAATAGGCTGCGTTCTGGTAAAAGTAGGCAATGAGTGTGTGTCTGTGACACATTTCTAACGTTTTACCGCTTCCAAAAGACAGCAAACATACATCCATTCTACCGTGAGAATTCATTTTATCAAAGACAAAAATACCAAAATGATATGTCTCCTTTTCTGCGGCGTAACAGAAGATCTTAATTAAACTGTAAGCTGTGGTTGTTAAAAAAGAAAAGGATGTTAGACTTTATGTTGTGCAGCACTTAAGGTATTGACATTTTAAATATCTGTTTGTATACAGGAGTTCTTAGACTGCTGCTGGGTTTGGACTGTGTGTTGTAGTTGACAATGGTTGTTGTTGGGTTCTTTTAGAAGCTCTCCGGTGTTGTAGCAAGAGTCCAGCTCAGTAGGGCACACGCGGTTGACATTCTCCTCCGTGATGAAGCTGAGGGGGGAGAGCTCCAAGACATTACCCAGGGAGGAGCTAGTGGAGGGGGGAGAGTGGGGAGTGGTCACAGCTGCTTGTCCCTGAGACGAGGACAAAGAAGTGGGACATGTCTCCAGGCGGTCGTTCTCCACCTCTGGTAAGGGGCTGACGGTCGCAAAGCGCATGTGGTAATCACCTCCGCTGGAGCCATGGCTACAGGATGTCTTCATGCTTTCCAAGTCTGAGCAGCTGAACTCTGAGAAGTGGCTGGAGTGGGAGTCTGCCACGGATGGCAAGCTGCCGCTCAGTGAGGGAGAGTCAAACTCTGAAGAGTTGGTGCTGTGCTGCTCGAGAAGCTGAGCATCCACGTCCTCTCCAGTTTCGTTAATCTTTGTACTTCCGCTTCCTTTCTTGCGCAGCTTGCCTTTACTTTTCTTGCCCCCCGAGCTGGAGGAGGAGGAGCAGGAGGCCTCTTTGGCCCATTTAGTGGAGGTTCCTTTGCTCTCTGAGGAGCCACAGCCATTTGATGGACAAATCCAGCCACAGCGGCTGGCGTGGTTGGCGTCATCGACGCTGCTACTGTCGCTGTGATGTCGCTGCTTGGTAGGTTTGGATTCAATGTCAGCCTGGACCTCCATGCTGTTTCCATCTCTGGAGCACAGAAGTAGAAACAAAAAGAAATAAATCTATGTTCAAACATGTTGGTGAATTGCATTACTGAGGCCTCAACAAGCAGTTTTTCAGATGACAGAATAACTCTTCTCTATAATAATGCTATCATTAAAAATACAAATCTCCTTCCATTACATTGCGGAACAGAATTTTTTTTTACCTGTCAAGAGGCATGTAGGCATTGAGAATGGATCCAGCCATTGCTTTGGTGCTGGCATTGTCACTGATTGTACCCAAGCTGACATTGCCAGACTCCCCACTGAGGCTGCAGCGCTCCTTCTGCACATCAGCCTGTACCTCCAGCCTAAAAAACGAGAGATGGAGCATTCAGAGGTGGAAGAGTGCCACAAAGTCAAAAATCCTAACATATCCGTTTTAGTACCTATTCAGGTAATTGACCATGGCACTCCCTGAAAGGCTGCCCGTGATGCTGGCTCCTGCAAGGGCCATGGTGGAGGCCGTCTCACTCAGGTTGTCCCTTGTGACCCCCAGACGGTCCACATGGCTGCCACTGGCACTTAGACTGCCGGTCATACCTCCAACACTGCCCTCGCCTATACTGGGGTTACTCCTGGGATCAGTCACTGAAGTAGTATCTATACAACAAGAGATAAGAAGATACATATCTAACAAAACTAAAAGAAAGAAAAACTGGAGAGGATGAGGGGAAATGTGGGAATAAATGAAACTTTAAATATATTTTCTTGATTAAACTAAAATGTCGAACAATTCAGGTTATTACTTCAGATATGACAAAAAATGTGTGTAGAAGAAGACAAAAAGAGTATCTGTAAACAGATAAGATATGACTTTATTACCATTTATAACTTGGTTCTGAGTAAGGGAATGGTAATTTTTCAGCATAAATTCAGGGTTTTCCAGGTTTCCACTCACCAGTGGCAGCTGCCCCACTGCCACCATTCATATCATTCTCATCAAACTCTATGCGCACTCCTTTTCCATTCCCAGCGGACACACCACAGCCTCCACTGCGGCAAAGTGAGATGGGCACCACACCATACACGTACGCAAGCATGATAGGAACTCCTATGCCTGAAGTGTTCAACAGACAGAGAGATACAGATGATGTCAGTCTGGAAAGTAAAAAGCAGTGGATGTCACTGCTGCTTATGCAATTGAGTCAAAACCCACTAAACGCTTTTAAGCTTTGACATCTTTTCATAAATGCTCCTGAGAAATTCTGACTTTCTAAACAAACTTTTGCAGAGCATCATCTTGGAAAGTAATCAGGGTTGATTAAACAAGGACTTTAGACAGAATCCTTGTTTGACTTTGCCAAAAGTCGAACAAACACCCAGTATGTCAATAAAGAGGAAGAGAGAGAAAGAGGAGGGAACGGTCGGAGAAAAAAACTGACCGACAGTGACTGCAGCCACCACTGGGGACACAATGACAGAGAAAGACACACCACTAGCGATCACAAGGTTCCTCTTATGGTCGGAAATATCTTTGCCTTCATAACGGTTATGGATCTGATGGAGAAAACACACAATTAGAAACTGTGATGTCTAACCTAAGATATGATAAGAAATATAATCAAAAATATTAAAATCAGAACTTGTACGTTTCTTTACAGAAAGTCTGTCAAATTTAATGTCATTATTTGATTTTTGATTATTGGAGTGAGAACCCATGAGAACTCTGAAAGACTCTGGATGCATCAATAGTATTCTGTAATAAAACAAAACAAGGCAATTTTTCTATAAATACATTTACATAAAACTGAATTTTGTTTATTTGAACCCTTGTTTCTTATCAAAAAAGGGTAAATAGACCAGACTTAACTGTTGTAGGTCTCCTCCCTAACTAGAGTAATTAAAGAGATAACATCATATGACCACACGCTTCTCTCAATACAACCTTCTTTCCAAATGAGTAAATATATAACAGATAAGTGAAACAAGACCATCAATGACAAAAAGCTTGTCTTTCAATGGTTTTAATAAGCCAGCAGAAAGTGCATGAACATAAGGACAGGCCAAAATTTTCTGCGTGTTTGGAATGGATGCTAAGACCGGCATCATGTGATCATTGCTGTACTTAATTAGCTTTTTTTCATGGGGAAAATGTTTTTGGTTTTGGCTTCTTCTTGGAAGGCTTAAGTAGGGAATATGCTAATACTCCCCCACTGTTGCAAAATTTTGATTCCTTACAACTCTGCACTTTTAAGACTGTGCAGTCACAGACTTACCAGAAGAGTCCAAAATATAGTTTTAAAGTCTAGAAATGTCACCACCTGTGGTGGTTATGGTCCATTTGAAGCCTCACCTTCCTACCCACATATACAGGGATGCCGATAATCATGGCAGGGATAGCAATGCCGGCGATGAGTGCAATGCCAACGGGGGCACCAACAAGTGTTCCCAGTTGCCAAAGAATCTTCTTCTTTCTGCTCCATGGCTTCTTACCCCAGAAAGTACAGCCTGATGGACTGAAACAGACATAAGGGAAAAGGTAGGGAGATATGGTGATGTATAGCCTTTTTGACAAGCACAAATGAACGGAAACATTATGTGCTTTAAGATAATAAATAAATAAATAAATGGTTCAACTGTATATGATTGAATAAATGTTTATGTGAGATATTTACCTCAAGTAGTGCAAGTCTGAGATCTCCTTCATGCAGAGCCAGCAGAACTCGCAGCCACAGACAGCACAAGTCATGTGGTTACAGCTCCCATCATTCATTTTGATAATATAAGCAGCACAGCGTGGACATGGTTTGATGTCGTCAGCTGAGAAAAATGGAATACCATGTTCAATGGTAAGGATCAGAGTTTACATGAAAACATCTCATGTTGAACAACTGTTAGGCTCTAAACGTAAAGAACATTGGCCTGTAAAAGTTAATGTGAGAAATGAGCTCCCATTTGTTTTTAAACGTGCAACCACCAGACACAAACTCGGTAGAAGCATTAAAGGCAGTGACAGATCGAAAAGCCACAGCTGATTTTGTTACATAACATGAAGCCTACAATCAAAACATAATATAGTCAATAAGTTAACTATAAATTAAACAAATTAAATAAGTATAATCAAAAATATATAAAAACACTAGCAAAAATGTAATCACTTCAAACACATGAAATCTGTTCAACCTGGTACACCACTAGGTGGCTTCTAATTAAAATCTGTAATCCCTAGGATAGTAATCATGCTCATGTATTCATCATTTTTACAATAAACAGCCCATGGGGACAAAAAAAATACATGCAATATATTCTGTAAACCGTCTGCTGGATTAATTAAACCAGGAGGTGTATAAGAGTATTGGATACTACAGAGTTTTTGTATTATCTTGACATATTGGGAACTTTGGTGGGGGCAACATCAAATATGAGTTTTCTTGTGCTACCACCTTTGTTACGTGGAGGTATACCTGCTTTAAGAAATATGTCATATCACCCTTAAATCCTGTTGTTTGCCTTGCTTTAAGCTTTCCAAACACCTTACCAGCAGCACCACTTTCTTGACTGTAGCTAAGGGAGGATGAGCGCAGGGTCCTCAGGCGGAGGCTCTGGGCCCTCTGTTGGCGTGCTGCATCACAAGTCTGGTTGGGATGCCACAGCTGCTTACAGTGGTAACAGAACTCTGTTCCACAGCCCTCCCTGCCACACGTGATCTTTGGACAGCTGGCACACCCAAAGGCTATAACTGCATAACTGGCAGAGAACAAACAAAATAGTTAGCAGACACAATAATATAGACAGTGTTGTCTATGAAAAATAAAAGTATGCTGGGTTTTTCTTTCTTTTTTTTTTTTTTTTTTTTTTTTTTTTTTAAACTTTATTTCACCATGGCCTATATGATATCATTTGAAAAAAAAACAACTTCTAAATAAACCAAGTAACAATTACAACTGATATTCTAAAAATGCAGTATGGAGCATGTAGAAGGCTCATACTTCTATTGACGAGAAGGAGATTTTTATGTTAAAATGCATAACATACAAATGATAAAAAATTCCTTTCTGCAAAACAGTTGTGAGAATGATGACCTGCTGAATGAATGCACTAGAAAATGCTCAAGAAAGTAGAAAAAATATGAAAGTCTTTTAAAAGAGGAACACATTAAAAAGGACTATGACTACAGTAGCGAACAGGCAGCTCCTAATTTCTCATCTCATCAATCAGTGTGACAGTTTGGACACAGAAAGGTGTGTTTTCCCATGCGATTGAACCGTATTGTTGGCGATTTGCACGCATCCACGCATCTCATCACTGTGAACTGAGTAGACTTGCTAACAATGTGCGCACTTGGTGCCATTAATTCCCACAATTAATGGAGTAATACACACAGCTTCCACTTCATGTGGAATCAAAGCATTCTGGGATATAGAGTGTTGCAGTTCTGGCTCAGCCTAAAAGTAGAAGCAGAGCCCCTCCCTTCTAATTTGACCACTTTCAATTAACATGTGTGAGCATTTATTATTTGGGAGACGGAGAGACCAATTATCACTTTTCGTGAAAACTTTCCCCCGAACTTATGGCTGCTGCTTGAAATCTGAAACTCCAATCTGAAAAACTGAGCGGGAAATTTGCCAAGAAGAACCATTTCTTGAGACCTATTTACAAGTTGAATGGTCTTCCTCGCTGAATGTTGAAGTAGTTATGGCTAAAAGAACCGCGTAGACATGAGGAAAACAGAGCAAGCAACAATGATTAAAAGTTAGTAAACTAAAACTAGCAAACAATTAATGTTCCAGCCGCTCAATTCCCTGGAGTTGCATGATGTAGGTCTGAGCAGCAGAAGTCTCCCAGCAACTCTGTGACTGGCCAAAGGATTATGATTCAATCACAGAGCCCAAAGGGCCTGGGAGACTTCCTATGCTGTGGATCAATTTACCCTCTACCGTGTAAATATTCAGACAGAAATTACAAAGAAATGTCAGTGTCATTCAAAATCCTTTCTTAGTATGCATTTCTCTGGGAAAAAAAAAGATTTGAGCGGATACGAAAATTGTTTGAAGGATGTGGCACAGATTTTTAACAATTGTGCCAATGTTCCATGTCAACCAAAATAATTAATCTAAAGGGTTATGGATATATCAATAGTTTACACTGATGGTAACAAAAGTTCAACTTGATTTCACACTAAAAAATTACATAAATAAAAAGATGATAATTTAAGGGAATTCTCAGCAACTAGATCCAACACAATGCTGAAGCAGAAAAAATGTCTGACAAAGAGGAGGGGTGAAATAAATAAATAAATAAATAAAAACACTTCGGTTTACTGATGGAACGGAAAGGTTCATAGTAATCTGTGAAAATTCAAATTACTATCATATGAAAATGGATTTACTTTCATGTCCTCATTTCCTCAACAGTAAATCAGAGGAAACTTAAGCTGTCACTGACTCCATTAATAAAACTGCATTGCAACAAACAGCATGTCAATCCTTCTGGCGGTCATTTTCTGTCTATCAACATCAAACATCTGTTAATCTTCCCCCACAAATTAGCCTACGGTGAACTACGGTGAGAACAAGTTTATATCCTTTTTCCAGGATTATATGAATCGCTGACAATATGATTGGTTGCCAACACAAGGCCATCCCACACACATTAAAACAAAACAAAGCTAACCAAAAAATAAAAATGAAATAATAAATAAAATATTTGCTTCAGTCCGTTTTTGTACAGTTCATTAATGGCAACCATACCAGCCTACACACATATGGCATACATATATAACATACAACTGCATATGTCCTATCCAGTTATCCCTAACTGTGGTTTTGATTTGACAACGCTTGTCATTTCCAGCAGGACGGAGCTGCTGCTCTTTAGCTCTAAACAGGAAACTGGGGGGGAGGGGGAGCCCAAGACAAAAGTCAGCCATTGTTTTGTGTTGCATTTACTTCTGGTTTTCCGAGAACACAATATTACGCATTGCGCCGCCAACAATTCTTCCTCCGAAAACACATGTTCTACTGTTCTGGTAAGGTGGGGGTAACTCCAACGATTTAAGGTCAGTGAGGCTGCAGAAAACACAAACAAAAAACTGTACTACTAGAAAGTCTGACAGGATGTTTTTTGTTTTGATTTGTTTTTCCTTCTTTTAAATCACCACACTACCTCAAACAATTCCTGGAAGAAAGGGAGACAGATCAGAAGGAGAAAAAAAAACAGAGGAAAGAGACAAAGGAGAGCTTTTACACAGAGCTATAAAGTGACACAATGAAATATGTCTTAAGGCATTATGTGGTATAAAACTACTATTAGTTTACTATTACATGGGTAAAAAAAAAAGAGACGGAAGTGGAAACATTACAAGACAGAAAGGTGAGGATAGATATAGGAAGCTCAATAAATAAATAAATTGTTGGTAAACACAAGGGTAAACAGAATATTAGCCCATATAGTATTTTTTCATTTAATCTTATAAATATATATATATGTATAAATCAAATAAATGTTTAAATTATATTCAAATATATATATTATGTATAAATCATATAAATGTTTAAATTATATTATGTTATATCAATTTGCAATCAGCTTAAGCATAAGCTTAACTTATTTAGGGCTGGGTACTGCTGCTCCCTCAGTTGAATTCATTGCAATTCAGAATATATTGATTATAATAATTATAATACAACATTGTTTCAAATGGATTTAAATAGTTTCAAATGGATTGAGATTTTTACTTTTTGATCAGTTTCATAAATCAGAAATCTGCATAGTTTCTCTATTCAAATTTCCCTATAAAAAAAATGCCTGTGCTGCATCCGTCATGCTAACAGTCTGCACAGATTCTTCCTTAAGTCTCTCTGTACATTGGTCTTTTTGGTCAACGTTGAACATGTCAAATGTACCATGTCATAACTTAGCAACATCTCTAAAAAAGCCCTTATGAAGTCAATGCTGGATTTTTCCAAATCAAAATCAATTTAACTAAAATAAACTTTTTTTGTATTATCATTCAATTCCAGATGTTTTACAGATGCCTTACATTTATCCAGGAACAAGCATGACATGACAGTCCAGTCCTTTTGTAAAGTTTGCCAAGCTTCCTAGTAATGAATCTGAAAAATGCCTTACAAAATTAAGAATGTGTGGTTTTGTAGTAAGTCATTATTTGGAATATTTTGTCCCACAGAAGGAATGTGGCAAATGCCATGATGCTTCCTATGTTTTTCTGCTTGCATGATTTTCTATGAGCTTATCGATCTTTCAAAATACATGTATGTTTGGTGGAAGTAAGAAAAATTAACACAAATAGCATAAAACATCCTGCCAGAACAACATCCTCATTTAATGCTATCTTTTCTGACGACTCCCTGACAGTAACTGAGGCAAAGTAGACAACTATATACTACACTAAACCTAATTGGCTTTGTTAACAGGACAGTTTACATTAACACAATTAAGAAGTTTATTACTATTGTTGCCATTGGTGGCGGTACAAGTGGAAATGGTTCTTTTCATTACCATCCTCTTCATCACTATTATCCACACACCCTAATTTATTATTCATTCACTTTCAATGCATCCACTAATGTTTTGCTTGGTTATGCAAGTAGAAACAAAGCAGCGCTAACACTTGAGAGACACAAAAGGCAAGGAATATCTATAGAATTTAGTTTCATATTGTGTATATTCAAATATGAATTTTTTTTGGACATTGTCCAACTGTATCACCTGTTGTGCAAATTTTTCTTACCCACAGTCCGGAGCAGGACACCAGCGGCAGTCTGGGTCAGCAACCAGCCACCTCCTCAGCATGAACTCTTCATACTTCTCCATGAGCACTCGATCCCCCAGAATCATGCAGATATCATGTGGGTTGAAGCGCTCTGAGCATTCAGGGCAGCTTATGTTGACACGCGACTCTGATATTTCAATGCGTAGATACTGGCGCAGGCAATCAATGCAGGAGCGGTGGTGACAGGTCATGATGTCGGGGAAGCTTTCCTTGGAGTGGCACAAAAGGCACAATGGGCACTCCAGTAGCTCTGACCCCACTCCAACCCCTGTCTTGGAAGAAGACGAGGCAGAGGAGGTAGAGAAAGGAGGACCTGAGGCAGATGAGATGGAAGCAGCAGCAATGGAGGCGGCCCCATTGTTGGCCAAAGAGAAGAAGGCAGAGTTCTTGTCATTACACATCTCAGAATGGATGCTCTCAATGGTGGCAATGCCATCCACTCCTGTTAGCCCTCCTGATCCTGGATGCTGGGAGCCTCTGGACTTTTGGTGTCCCGATTTGGACTCCCGTCCTCTTCTTCTGAAAAGAGAGGCCAGGGAGAAACGCCTCTTCTTAGGTGCCTTCTTCACTGAGGGCAAGGAGATGGAGGAAGCAGTGGATTGTAGGTCCCGGTCAGAACCCATTACACTACTACTCCCATGACCCAACTGATGGTGCTTTTGTAAACTCATTTCTCCAGCAGGAGGTGAGGGATGCGCCACTGGCGAGCCAGGATTGGGAAGCCCATCTCTCCCATGTGCAGAGAGGTCTGGGAGTTGGATGAGACTGGGAGAGGGGGTAAGATGGTGAATAGAGGAGGGGACAGGGGAAAGGGGGCCAGGGTGGAGGGATAGGGCTCCAGAGGGCCCGTCTGTGTTTAGGACATGGTGACTTCTCCTGATCAACCTCGCCGTCACATCTAATAGCCGGATTTTGGCGAAGGGGTGGGGGTCACCTGCTGAGAAACCTCTGCAACAGATTCTGGAATGAGGAGGAAAAATGCAAGTAGAAAGAAGTAGAAAGGAAAAAAGAAGAACATTTTGTTAATATGGTATATTATTATTAAGTTATTTTTGATTATCCCACATAAGCTAAACAAAAAAGACTCAAGTATAAAAAAAAACATTTCATTGTGTGGGGAAAGTAAAGAAAAGGAAATGAGAAACAAACATTTTGTCTAAAATAACTATTTACTAAGAAGCTTAATGTCCTCATACAAAGGTACTCTGATGAGGAAATATGTGAGCTTTTCCAATATTGAGCTTTAACGACGAGAGTAGTACAACTTTAAAGTTATGATAGCTTTTGATATTTTGCTCAGCCAGTATCACAGCTGGCAAGTTGCAGCTTTGCATTGCTAATCAGGACAGCGGTCTAAACAGAGTGAGGACAGGGGGATGACAACCTTGAATAATATTAATGCAGTGTTCACATCTCTATGCAGTAACAACGCTTAGGCTGTATTCTGCTGATAATGGCGAAAGTTGGCGATTAAGCAAGAGTTTAGCAGAGTAGGTTGTTTTCAACCAATGGAAGAGGTGCTGGTAATAGCTAAATCATATCAAGCCTAGAAATGAACTAAAACTTTTATCTGTTGCATCTTATAAGTGAAAGGCATTTACAGGGAGTGAATAACCCAATACAGCAAAGAGAAAAGAAAATCACCAACATGTGTACAGCTTTGAAGCTTAAGTCAGTACTCAATGTTTTGTTCAGGGCTGAATTAGTAAGGTTGGTAATAACTAACCACCAAGAAAGCTACAAGTGCGAGTATCGCAGCACGGGACGTTCTTCATTTAGGAACTCACCTTCCTCCTGTGCATTTATACTGTGACAAGGACAGTGCTCCAGATGGAGATGTACCTAAACTTTACTGTGCCTAACCATGCTGATTGTTTACCATATATAATTTAATATATTGTCCATTATAATTCTTTAAAAGTATATTTAAGATGACCAAATTTGAGCTGGTAAATCACAATTTCTGGACAACCACTGATATTTGGTATAACAGTTACTCTAGCAAATTATAAAACACAAATACTGTTTCACTGCTAATTATAGAGAGAAAATTGACAAGCAAGTTCTTTGCAACACTGAACGTGTTATTTTGGAGCAGCGCCTGGGCTCAAAAATGCACCTCAATTACAAAAGTCCAAGTATTATTTAAATAAGCATAAAACTATTTGACCAATAGCCAGATCTGATGAGAGAATCAAGGTAAAGACACAATGTGGGGTTTTATCCCAGCAAACTCATGAAAAACAGTAGTGTAACATCGATTAAAAAAAGAAGCACCATTCAAGACAGAGAATAAAAGCGATTTCAAAGAAGGATTGATAAATGGCCAAAAATAACGTAACATATTTTACAGGGATCGGCATAAGGTAAGGACTAGGACAAATGTTAACATTCACTATGAGCCAGTGTTGTCACCCAGTCAGTATCCCACCCACTGCATTCCTTTTCTGCTTGTCTCCAGTGTAATGTTGCCTCTGTGCACATTCCTGGGCTTCTATAGAGTCAATCCATACCAAGGCTTCCACTGCATCATGAGCAAACACAGAACAAGCTCCTTACAGGCAAGCTGAGCTACTATTGACTGATGTAACATTTATACACAGGCCCTCCATTATGACCACAATGTGAACCAAGATGAAAAATTGGGAATTTCTTGTGGCTGTAATTAAATGACAGGATTAACCTTGCACAATATTCAGAGAAAATATCTAAATCAAAATTAATTGAAATAAATGTTGGGGGATCAATTACATCAGTGCTCACTAAAAAATTAAGATTATGGCCTGCATAAAGAATGAAAAATTGAGAGATAGCAGCCACAAAAGCAGCATGAACAAAGAAGGTATTGTTGACTGTACGAAGAGGCAAGCAGGCTGAAAGGGAAAAGGAGTTTCCAATCCCAACAAAGCCATTACAGTCTCCAGCTGTCCCTTTACACTCGGACTTCCCCCTCCGTTCTCTCTCACAGCAGTCAAAAGGTGGCGGAGGCGGTGATGAAGTTAGCATCCTGGCATTTCTGCTCAGCTGAGACAGCTAAGAGCTCAGGAAGGGTGTGAAATGGAAAGGAATTAACTGGTAATTTGTAAGAATGTGGTACATTTCCACGGATAGCAAAAAAACAGGCTCTAGCACACAGAAAAAATATACTGATCGATTAACTGTAAAAAGGCAAATGATGCACGGATCATCTAGCTCAAAGGTAAGAGAAAAAAAAACTCAAATGACTCACTGAATGTGCTTACTTAACAGTTTGATAAGGCCATTAATGTCACACCTCATCTCACACTAAGGTGCTAAAGGCCATCCATCCCCATGCCTTGCAACTGTGCTTACAATGAGTCAGGGAAGTGCAACACAGGTTCGGACAAACACAGAGATCATGGGCTGGGTTTTCAATACTAAGAAAATTACTTTTCTTCTGAAGAACTGAAGAAGACAGATTTAAGTTCTTAGCGAAGGGAGTATCGAGGACTACCTTTGACACCCATTAAGCATAGTACATTTTGTTAACGCTGGCCTTTCATGGTTGGAGTTCAGCAATCAGGAGTAAAATTTGATCATTTTGGACACAATTATGACCAAATCTGAAGTAAAACTAAAACATAAACAGGAAAAAAACCCATCTAAAATTTTTAACAAAGCTTGAAGGTTTTGCGATTCCCCAAAAAGTATATTATATACAGGGATCTAAAATGTTTTAACAGCTCAAGATTTATTAAACAAACCATTTAGAATCTCTTAAATCAACTTAAATTAAACATTTTTATATAATCTTCTTCTTAACTATAATACTACATTAATCTACTGCATTATATTAGTAAAAACAGATAAAAAGAATGTCCATTGGATCCATTTCTCAAACAGAAGCCACATAGATAAATCTAAAGTTATTCCTCAACATAAACATTTAATAAAAACATTTCTAATGATCTTGACTTAAACTAACTTGATTAACATGTCATGTCCACTTTTTACACACAAATACAAACATACCATGCTGTTTATGAGAATGATATTTACTTTACCCGATTACTTGAATAATATAGTTATATTGAGTTAACCATTCTTTATAATGTGTTTTACTGTAGTAAGATTTACTGTCATTTGTATCATAGGCGATTCCTGCTTTTTATCTGCCGACTGATCCACTGCAGTTATGCATCACATCTTTTTTTTCTGTACTATATACAATGTGGGACTGTTTCATTTACAATTACTTTTTGGAAGGGGATATCTGTTTGCACATCATGAGATTATCATTTTATGTGACATTATGTAAACTATCATCTAAACGTGATCAACAGCACTTCAAACTATGAAAAATTTGCACTGGACACATTAGAAGCTCTGGTTATATCACACAATTTCCCTTTTTCAGAGGGTAACCAATAAACTGTTGGTATCAAAACAATACAATTATACCAGTTACACACTTGCCTTTCTTAGTCACATTAGTGTGGGATGGTTAAACAAATAAAGCCCAGTGTTTAATATGCATTTATGCACAACAAAAAACATTTATCAAATTAAAAAACCAAATAGAGTTGACAAATGTTTAGGTAAGCATTTAACTGGATTTACAAAAATGACTTTCTAATGGCTTTACCATCAAAATCTTTCTGATGCAGAGATAATTTAAATAAAGTGCCCATTTTTCCATAATTCCCATTTTGAACACGAGGATTTAGTTTTTGTAGCTTCAGACAGGAGGCAGAAGCCAATAGACATGAGATTGAAATCATAGTGCAGTTTATTCTGTGTGGCCACTTCAACTGTTTTCAAAGATTAACAGTGCACTAGATAAAGTGCAGTGGAAGTGGTGTGCTATGAGATGATTCAACACAATCTAGAGAGATAGATTCACACACTAATTCTTGTTTTCTGATTTTTCTGTCTCTTGATATACTGAATTTAATTTATTCATTACACTCACTGGCTTTGTGAGTAAGAAATAAAAGCAATGTCTTTAGATAAACAAGCACAGTAAAACTTGAGGTTGTAGTTGTTTCAAGAGGTGTCTTTGTAACAGTACAAATATGTATTTTTTTTTCTCCCTGTTTATTAAGATGATCCTTCACAAATAAGTTTGATTGTTTGTAACCTTAAAATAATTGTAAATTCCAGCTTAAAAGAGGCTTGTGCATAAAAAGTTTTCAACCATTAACTTTGAAGACAGGTCCCCGAAAGGGGAAACATGTCTTCTCTTTAACACTTTAACACTATGGCTTTAACATTTCTGTTAAAGACATAGAATTGCTTGTAGATAAACTGAAGGCTTTCAGTGTGTTCATGGGGATCTGTAAGAACAGAACAAGAGGTTATAGATATAAGAGGATAGAATAACACACTCCTTATTATTACTACCACTGCACTTTAAGGTGTTGAAGTGAGGTCCTATGCCAAGAAGTTAAAAATACTATTTTTTGTGATGTGCATAATCTTTAACAGGATGACCATAGTAAAATGCTAAGTTTGATAAGGATGTGGTATATCAACCCCGCTCTTTCTGTCTGGTTAAATTAGTTCTACCATTAGTTCTACCAATCAAACACTACACACACACACACACACACACACACACACACACACACACACACACACACACACACACA
>JABUIW010000019.1:16760669-16790056 GCA_013363375.1 Menidia beryllina
GCAAGAACACAGTAAACAGCAACTCCAAGTGGATAATGAATATCACTCATACCTCAAGGAACTGCTTCTTTGCAGTGTCCATATGCAAGAGCTCATAATGCAGTAATGAAATAAAGAGGCTTTTTTTAATGAATTTATTACAGCCAGTAGTTTACGATACAAATCACCTTTCAATCTGCTCAGCTACCACCGTCCTGAACATGGCTGATATTCTGAGCACTGACAGTAAAATGACATAAAACCAAAGAATGCATTCAATTGTATTATTTCACTTTTCTCTATTTTTCTATTTTTTTTTACAACAAATTTTCTTTATGATCAAGGTCTAGTCAAACATCTCTAGACCTGGCAAAGTCAATTGTTTTCTTTTTTTTAAGAAATAATTTATCATTTTGCGATGTTTTCAGAGTTTTAGGTTTTTCAATGTTTAAGTTTTTTTTCTTTTTCCATCGGTGAAGCAGGTTTCAAAATGCGCTGTTAAAGAGAAGAAAAGGAACAAATGTTTACATCACAGCAGATATCAATGTTGGATCATTTGTCTTAATCTGTGCTCCTTTCATAAAACTCCTACACATTTTACCTTTAGACGCTGGGAACACCAGCAGGGGTGGTGGACTTCTGAGCAGCTTCTTTAGCCTGGTGGGCCTGAAGCACAGCTACAGCCTCATCCACCTGTCACAAAGTATTTAGTGAGCTACTGCATGTAAGGCCTTCTCTATTGAACTACATGCAAAGATGAAACACCAGGTCATTTTTCTGTTTAACAGTTCTGAACTTAAAAAATAGTGTCTACTTGGAGGAAGGGAAAAGAATAACCTTGGAGCGGAGGGATTCAGGGGACTCCAGCATGTGAAGCAACTCTGAGTTATCAATCTCCAGGAGCATACCGGTGATCTTGCCTGCCAGGCTTGGATGCATGTTTTGGATCAAGGGGAAGAGACGCTCACCTGAAGAAAAAGACGCAACAATTTAAAATATGCCAACAAACTGTTTAATGCAACATTGTGAGAGAAATCTTTTGGACTTCCCCAGTACTACCAAAGTGATGATGAACTCACCCAGCATCTGCTTCTGTTCCTGAGGTGGGGCAGCAGCCAGCATGGAGGCAGTTAGGGGCTCCTGGCCTTGGACATGAACTGCCGGCTAAATTATGCAAATACATCAAAGTTAGAAAGATGTTTTTATAATCTTTTACTAGATAATATTATTTGACCATTCCAACGATAAACTCATAACTCTCCTCAGAAATCCACAACCTAAAGTGTGGCATGTGGTTTAGAGATATATGCGCCATCTACATATAACAGCTTCATATTTATTTTTTGTCACTGCGTTGCATACAAACATAGCACATTTAATCTCAAAACTGAATAGTGTATTTTTAGGGCTGGGTATTCTTACTTGTTGCATGGCGACCTGTGCCTGTGAGGCCATGTGTTGCTGAGGGTTGCGCACACTTGCAGCATACTTGTACTGAGGCATAGCCCGCACTGGGGCAGCGGCAGCTGAAGCACTGGCTGGCCGTTGACTGAGTGCCTGCGTCGCTGTGGTGAGAAAAACGGAAAGGGATCATCATCATACAGCACTGGTGACAATTCAGCCAGGAAAAGATATCTAACCGATTCCTGAAGTCTGAAAAACTTACGCATACGCTGGGAAGCCATCATGCGTGGGACCTGCGCATTGGTGGTGGTTGTAGCACGGATGGTGTTAAAGGTCTGGGGTCTTGGTGCTGATGGACGCATAGCATTGGGCATGTTCTGGAAGTCTAAAGGAATAGGAAAAATAAGTATTAGCACCATGTTGATAGACTGAACAAGTTGACAGCTAGAAGGTAGTACGACTGAAAGGACTCACGTTGAGGACGCACTCCTTGTGTGGCCCAACGCGGGCTGGGGCGGAGCTGGGCCAGTTGGTTAGCGGAGTAATATGCAGCACGGTTCTGGGCCTGTACAAATTAAGTTATTAAATAATGTCCACAGATTACATTTAAACCAGTTGTTTTAAATGACAAGTGCACTAAAAAACAGAACAGGCTTCCTTCCGATATTGAGTTGGGTTTCTGCAGTTGAACACCATGTACCCAGCTCACTTGAATGGATTGCGGCTTACCTGGGGAATAGCTGCCATGAAGTAGCCAGAGGGGGGAGCAGGCTGATAGGGGTTGAGAACAGGGTTGGGCACAGCACGAACAGTGGCCATCCTCTGCATGTATTGGTTGGTAAGATGGGCCTGGCGTTCTTCCTTACGCTGCGCTAGGGCCACATAAAGTGGCTTTGTGGCCACAATACGACCGTTCATCTCAGTAACTGCTTTAGTGGCCTCCTCTGGCGAAGAGAAGCAAACAAAGCCAAAACCTTTACTGCGGCCACCCTCCATCATTACCTGCAGGAGAGAGGAACAAATAGAGTACATCATAGCAGAAATGTTTTGAGATGGTGGTGATTAAACTGGTCATTTGCACATTAAAAATACACAAAATTTTACCTTTGCACTTGTTATTGTTCCAAATGGAGAGAATTCTTTGCGTAGACGCTCATCATCTAGGCCATCATCCAAGTTTTTAACATATAGATTGACACCCTGATAGTGATTAAAAGTGACAATGAAAGTTGTGTTCAAGGGTCCCACAAAACCAGTTATCAATTGATTAAATCAGCTACAGTTGACTTCTGCAGCCAAAATATGCTATTTACATACATGGTTACATCCGTTTTCTATCATAAAACATAGAGAAGGCAATAAATGCAGCATTTATTTAATAACAGGACCATAGTTTTCAGTCTGAAAACCCAACCCTGAACCCAGTTACCTTGCTAAGTTCCAAACCCTGCACTATTGTACCAACCTTAAAACTTCCATAGATTCAACTTTGCTAAACTCGGCCTGCTATGTGTAAAACATAAGTTATGTATTTCCTATGAAAGATAACTGAATCGATCTGACAAACCTGATATCTGGTCATACGGTCCTGTTTCATTTGCTCAAATTTGCGCTTTAGCTCATTCTGGCGCTCTCCTTTTTTCTGTGCACGGCCAACATACACTTGCCGACCATTCAGTTCTTTACCATTCATGTCATCTACAGCCTGCAAAGAAAACCGCACTTATTGAGCAAGTTCAATACAAATTACATCTGTATATGTACATACATATTTTGGACAGTACAGTTTTTGGTGAAAAAACAAATCAATATGAAATAAATGAAAACAAGAACCCACACACCTTTTGTGCATCTTCGTGCCTCTCAAAGCTGACAAATCCAAATCCCTTTGACTTGCCATTCTCATCAGTCATGACTCGGATGCTGAGTGCTGGGCCTATGAAGTAGAGAGGCCAGTCAGTACATTTAATAGGCCAATGCAGAGGTAAAAAAATTACCTGCGAGCATTATGTCTCTTGTCACCTTACCATACTTGCCAAACAACTCCTTCAGCTTTTCATCATCCATGTCTTCCCCGAAGTTTTTAATGTAAACATTGGTAAATTCTCTGGCACGTGCCCCAAGCTCAGCCTCCCTCTCTTTGCGTGATTTGAAGCGTCCTACAAATCTATAATGAAAACCAGGAAATGTTTAGAAACGTAATCTTTTTAGTAGGTTGATGAGTATAATGCAGACCATGAGTTCTAGTATTAGGTTAATGAGTAACCAGGGTTATCTCATGAGCAATGCAACCTTTAGCAACAGCTGATAGAAATGTGGAAAATACACTCTTAATCTCACAATATACTTTCTTTGAAAGTGTAAGTTTCAGAGGTTTAAATTTTTTTAATTTAAATCTTCAGCAAAGCTGCAAGATGCATTGTCATTTGCTATTAGTTAATTTGGCAAAGTATTGGTAGTATGAAGATACAGTTGGACATCAAGTCAAGTTTTTATCAACACTTGTAAATCAGATATCACCAAATATTAATATATTAAAGTATGACAGTAGCTCCACTTACACTTTTCTGTCATTGAGCAACATGCCATTCATTTTCTCAATGGCACGCTCAGCGGCCTCGTGGGTCTCAAAGTGCACAAAGCCATAACCTTTGCTGCCATTTTCATCACAAACAACCTTGGAAAGGACAGATTTTCAGTAGTCAAAATCATTCACAAACACCATGCTTTCTAGACACATCAGAGTCAACCACTTTCCACCGGGTGCAATATTTAGTCATGCAAAGTAGCGAGTCTTGAGAAACCTAAAACTCACAATATAAGAAAGGAAAAATATCTCATAGACTAACCTTGCAGGAGAGAATGTTTCCGAATGCTGAGAAAGTGTCATACAGAGCCTTGTTATCAATAGACTTGTCCAAGTTTTTGATGAAGATGTTTCCCACTCCGCTTTTCCTCAAAGAAGGGTCCCGCTGAGACCACATGATGCGAAGAGGTCTACCTTTAATGACATCAAAGTTCATGGTGTCCAAGGCTCTCTCAGCTAAAACAGAAAAAAGGGGGGAAAAAAACATCCATGAACATCTTCATACTTAAACCATAACACTATAATGCTAATGCTAATACATTGGAACGGCGTATTTTAAGACAATTTACAATATGCAAATAGGTTAAATATATAATTAAAAGTAGTTAAAAAATTACAAACTCTGACAGGCCAATACGTGACATGTATGTTCAAAATGGAGTCAGAGCCAAACTTGTGCTAAGGTAATACCTACCGTCAGCCGGCTGCTGAAAGTTAACATAGGCATAGCCAAGGGAGCGACGGGTGATCATATCTCTGCACACCCTGATGGAAAGGATGGGTCCAGCCGGGCTAAATTTCTCGTAGAGCATGGCTTCGGTAACGTCTGGATGCAAATCCCCTACGTAGAGGGAGGCCATCGGATAGCTAGGCGCGCTTGGATTCATGTCGGACGAGGCGTGTTCAGATAAATTCACGAATTACTTTTAACTTGATTTCCTCTCTTCCTTGATAGCCGTCGAACAAAATGGACAAAAATGAAGAGCCCGCCAACCTTTGCGTTTCTGGTAGTTAATGAAGAGCACAAACACGTGTACTTTAATCGTTAGCACCGTGGGCTATTTAGCTTGGTTAGCAAATGTCGGAACGTGGCCTACCCGGTATGGCTCAGAATTCAAAATTTGTTATCTAGAAAGCTTCGCTGTAGGTAGAGTAAAAAAAAACACAGTCAGCCTTATTATAACAGCCGTGTAAATCCCTTAAAGGGGTAGATAAATTACTATATCTAACGCTAATTGTCCACGCTCTCAACAATGACGGTAGTTTCTTAGCTGGTAACGTTCGTCTCGTTCTTTTTCAAATGCAGCGTCTTATTTGCTTTGCTTGGTTTGGCAAATCAAATCCTGCTTCACCGATTTTTTTTTTCTTATAAAAATATGTCTGCGTTGCACTCTAGCTTTTGGTTTGTTTCATAATAATAAAATGTGTGCCGAGACTAGCTCCGGAGCACACCCTACGCAGACGGATTACCGGAATGAAAGGAAGAACTGCAGTGGCTGTTTCCCGATTCTAGTCGAAACCACGGCTCGTTCACTTGCAAAGGGTTACGTCATATCTCGCGATATTTTAGAATGATTCTTTTTAAGCAAATGTATTCATTCAAAAACAATATAGTCTTGAGACACGTTTTTCGATGTCGGAAGTATTTAAATAAATAACAAACCATTAATAGATAGATACAAATGTTTTCGGCATATACACATTTGCTTTAGTCATAGAAAGAAAACGCTTTCCCACATTTGTTTTATACATAAGTTAACCTGTATACTAGATCGGCATTGGCAATTTCATTTGATTTAAAAGTCACAACTTTCCGTGTAGTTTTTACATCTACGAGAACGATTTGTTCAGTATGCACTTCACAGAGGCATATCAGTTTATTTTTCTATAAAAGCTGTCGGGGACACTAAAGGGTAACTAATACATTTCACTGTTGATTTTGACAACTTTAACCTTTTAAGGTAAACGGGGCATAGCGGACTTGGTAATACTGAAAGGTCATGTCCTGTTTCACCCTCCTGGCTTTCAACGTAGTGATCCCAACAGTCCGTTGTACAACGAAACCACATCAATTCGACATTCTTATTTGATATCTGTCTTTCCCAAAAGTACTGTCGTGGCAGTTATAAAGACATACCAAAACCGTACACGGAATGGCTCAAATGTACAAATAATATTTAAAAGTCTAGATTCAATGATAAATTCCTCTTCCTTAACTATGTAGTACTTCCATTGGAACAGTCTCTAAAGCGTGCGCGCGTGTGCATATATATAGAGGGGTTGGACAATGAAACTGAAACACCTCTCATTTTAGTGTGGGAGGTTTCATGGCTAAATTGGACCAGCCTGGTGGCCAATCTTCATTAATTGCACATTGAACCAATAAGAGCAGACTGCGAAGGTCCAATTAGCAGGGTAAGCACAGTTTTGCTCAAAATATTGCAATGCACACAACATTATGGGTGACATACAAGAGTTCAAAAGAGGACAAATTGTTGGTGCCCGTCTTGCTGGCGTATCTGTGACCAAGACAGCAAGTCTATGTGATGTATCAAGAGCCACGGTATCCAGGGTAATGTCGGCATACCACCAAGAAGGACGAACCACAACCAACAGGATTAACGGTGGACGCAAGAGGAAGCTGTCTGAAAGGGATGTTCGGGTGCTAACCCGGATTGTATCCAAAATACATAAAACCACGGCTTCCCAAATCACGGCAGAATTAAATGTGCACCTCAACTCTCCTGTTTCCACCAAAACTGTCCGTCGGGAGCTCCACAGGGTCAATATACACGGCCGGGCTGATATAGCCAAACCTTTGGTCACTCGTGCCAATGCCAAACGTCGGTTTCAATGGTGCAAGGAGCGCAAATCTTGGGATGTGGACAATGTGAAACATGTATTGTTCTCTGATGAGTCCGCCTTTACTGTTTTCCCCAAATCCGAGAGAGTTACGGTGTGGAGAAGCCCCAAAGAAGCGTACCACCCAGACTGTTGCATGCCCAGAGTGAAGCATGGGGGTGGATCAGTGATGGTTTGGGCTGCCGTATCATGGCATTCCCTTGGCCCCATACTTGTGCTAGATGGGCGCGTCACTGCCAAGGACTACCGAACCATTCTGGAGGACCATGTGCATCCAATGGTCCAAACATTGTATCCTGAAGGAGGTGCCATGTATCAGGATGACAATGCACCAATACGCACAGCAAGACTGGTGAAAGACTGGTTTGATGAAGATGAAAGTGAAGTTGAACATCTCCCATGGCCTGCACAGTCACCATATCTAAATATTATTGAGCCACTTTGGGGTGTTTTGGAGGAAACATTTTCCTCCACCAGCATCACGTCGTGACCTGGCCACTATCCTGCAAGAAGAATGGCTTAAAATCTCTCTGACCACTGTGCAGGACTTGTATATGTCATTCCCAAGAAGAATTGACGCTGTATTGGCCGCAAAAGGAGGCCCTACACCATACTAATAAAGTATTGTGGTCTAAAACCAGGTGTTTCAGTTTCATTGTCCAACCCCTGTATATTTATATGCATGTGTGATTGGCTTAATTTGTCTGGGATATTTATTTAAAAAAATAAAATCTACATTGATCACCTTATATTGGACTAAACAATTTTTTTTTGGATTCGCAATTTATTCAAAACACCAAAAGACACACTCCACTTTTTTTTTATTCCACTTACATGAAATTACACAATTTCCCCCAAATAACAGTTATGCTTCTGTAAGTACGAAAACCAGACCAACAACCATCATTACATCTTCACAAACTACCCTTTTAACAGTTCATGTAAGTTTTGAAAGAAAAGGTAAATAAAGATAAAAAAAAGACCTATTCCAAAAAAGCAGTAACTATTCAAAGTTGGGATTTGTTTTTACTGCAGTGCCAATACAAAACAGCAACAATACATGCTTGTGAGCTCTTTTGTTCTTGACATTTTCTCTATCTCGAAATAGATTAACAGAAATACAAAAGCAGTCCCCCCAGCACATTAAAGAAATAAAGGAGTAGCAGTTTGAAAAACTGACAATAAATGGAATGTAACCTCTATAAAAAAAAATGCCCTCCATCTTCAGCAATCATTATACAACCAATGAGTTTACCTTTGCTGTGAGTCCTCTTGGTAAGTACAGCTGCTGTAGTCAGATGCAAGGAGCTGGCTCTTGTTTACAAGAAATCCCGGATGTGTCTTCAAAGATAATTGTACTCGAAAAAGCACCATTTGTAACTGGGATATAAATCATGCTACCTCACACAAACTGATAACTTGCCCTCTCACCCAGCACTCTACAAAAAGCAACACCGTTGCAGCTGTGACTCACAAAGGCCAACAATCAAGCATCCAATCCCAAATGCAAATGAACCCTCCCATCACACCATAGAAAGACACCCCTTCCCTGCTCACCTCCTTTCCCCACAGTTACTACAGGAAAAAAAAACAGTGAACTGGAAGGAGTGAGATGAGAAGAGGCATAGAAAAAATGGGAGAGTCAAATGTTGATAATATGGTGTTTGCAGTGTTGATGATCATGATGAAGATGATGCAGGATGATTGCGAGCAGACAGGAATGACTACAGGGGTCTGGTTCAATCTTGGGGTTCCTCTGCGCCCTCTCCCTCCACTTGGTTATCTGAAGTCCACAGCTGAAGAGACAAGACGACAATCAGGGCAGGAAGGGGCAAGAGTAAGATAAAAGCCTGGTATTGTCCTGGTATTGTAAAGTCAGAGGATAATTACAGTCAGCATGCTCAACTTCCATGCCCTCATCTATTAAACCAAATGAGTTCAACAATATTCTAAATGCTGTTAACAAATTACATTTTAATTAATCAAGAAATCTTATACCAATTTCTTTCATCACTGAGTGCCTAGACATAGAGAATCAACCCAGCTAATGACTTTGTTTTTCATTTTCATTGCTTTCTGCTAAGGTTGCAGAAGGTAGTGCACATTTAAAAAAAGGCAACTTACTGTCAAGTTGTCTCTCAATAGCTGCATGATTAGTGTACTGTCTTTATAGGATTCTTCACTCAGTGTGTCCAACTCTGCAATGGCCTCATCGAAAGCCTGACAAATTAAAAGTAAAATCGAAACATTTCAGTAAACACATTAAATATGTTCATTTCAAATAATGTGGAGGTTTTATCCGTAAGATCATGCAAAGAAAATGATTACATACATGAATGGACTTAATTTATAATTTTAACACCCTCAGAGGTTTTGAGGCTTTGTAAACCTACCTGTTTGGCAAGCTTGCAAGCTTGATCAGGAGAATTGAGGATCTCGTAGTAGAACACTGAGAAATTAAGGGCAAGACCCAGACGAATTGGGTGTGTGGGCTGCATTTCCTCTTTGCTGATGGTAAAGGCTGCATCATATGCGCCCCGCGAATCTTCAATAATGGCTGAGGGGGGAAAGCCAGATAAATATGTTAAAGTTGCACAAACCAGAGTAAAAATAGAAGAACATCTACACATTTCACTATGATTGACAAATCAGAAAATGTAAAACCACAGTCTCTTAAGTTTCAAATTTGAGTACAACCAGCTGAGGTCTAGAAACTATCAAGAAACAGAAGATGCAATGTCAGATTTAAAACATTTTGAAAAATAATCCAAACTAAATCTAAACTCTTCAATCTTATTAATGAAATTACTTTTGTATGAGTAGATGAGACATTTATACTCAGTGGGTCCAAACCTATTTGTATACTGTAAACCTAAGTAATGTAAAGACAAAGTGTAGTACCAAAAATGAGGTGTTCAGAGTGATACCTTTAGAGCCCTATCGATGGAAGGGGCTCAGGAAGGATCATATTTTTTTAATTCCGCTGGTAGTGTAAATGTACATGCACTTATAAAGCACTTTTCTAGTCAAGCTGACTACTCAAAGTGCTTTACACTATGTGTCATTCACCATTTACACACACATTCACACAGTGGTTGCACCAGTGGGCACACCAGATGCAACCAGTAGGCAACTTGGGGTTCAGAGCCTTGCCCAAGGGCTTTTAGACATATGCAAGGAACATGAAGTTGAACCACTAAGCCTCCAATCAGTGGAAAACTGCTCTTTCCTACTGAGCCACAGTTGTAGTGCAATTTATATATCTAAATATGCATATCGAAAGTTTTAAACGTTAATTCATACTGGTTGACATGAACCAAGGGGTAAACGTTACTGTCTAACACCATAAGAGGGCGCCCTAGGCTTGTGAAAACTATATGCTGCTTTTATACTAGTGAAATGAATAATTCAAACCTTGACAAAAAGAAAACTAAATTTTGAAGGAGATTGCGATCTTGATTAACTTGCTTCCTGGTTAGAATGCTTTATAGACTCTGTATCAAGTGAAGTTCTTTATGCTATTGTGGCCTTTTGTAAAAATAAGTTTTTAAATAAAGGCAGCTTTTATACATTTTGTTCCCATTTACAACAGCTTTTTTTTTTAAAAATGATTTTATTCCAGAAAATATAGTAGCTACATTGTAATAGCTCCCAAAACTTAAAAAAAACAACAAAAAAATTTAAAAAGAAAGAAAAAGAAAAAATCACAGGGCCATTTTCTAGGAGCCAAAAAACTATTTTAGTCCAAGGTCCGTGGTTAAAGATCTGGGGGTAAGCAAATTCAGTCTGGTGAAAGGTTTTGTTCCAATATGATAAGTTCAGATTGACATTGGTAAATATTTAGCTCCGAAAGCCATATGAACATTTAAATAACAGATTGCAACTTTATCACAGCTTATGCTGTGCTGAAGGCTGACTCAGAAGGATGTGCAAAATGACACATCAGCCTGGAACGGTGTGTTGTGTGTCTCTGTGCACAGATCAACTACAAGAGGGTAGATTTGCAGTAAACACACAAAAAAGGAGGCATAAAAAACTTGTCATAATTGAAAATGAAATGATGACAATTCAAGTTTAGTCTCCGCATTCATTTTAGAGCTGTAAAATATATCTGAGTTTTAATGTTCCAAGGACCTCTGAAGTTTGAGCTATTGACAACTTATCAAGAATACTGGTCGGATCTTAAGTTACCCATTTTATTCAGCTGAGCTAAGAAATTGTATGAGTTATTTTATTAATATATTCCAGGAACACATACCAAAACCATGAAATAAAACTACACAGTAAAAACAACGCAAAGAAAGAGATGAACTGCTAAGCTCCGGCCACCTGTAAAAGATACAATTATAGTTAGGGGGCCATAAACTAATATAATTGCGAATTGGTGTTTTTCAAAGCCTGGACGACTGTGATAAGTGTTCACTTTAATAACCAACAGACCCTGAAGGATCTGTGGATGGTCAGGGTTTGTGCAGTGTAGTTATGGTGAGCACCCATTATGATATATGGTTGCACCATGTATCATTTGTCACCTTTCTTTCCTGTTGATGTTAGCTGACAGTTGTAAATAGATCACATAAATATGGGATAAAAGTCAACAAATCTTTTTGCGTGTTCTGTAATCTAAGGCTATGTTCACACTGCAGCCTGAAGTGACTCAAATACACAGATCAGATTTTCGATCTTTCTCACTTTGACCTACCATCGACCTACACTGCTGCACTATGCCGAGGAAGGATGACCGGAAACTAGTGTGGAAGCTTTAAAACTCAATTACCCCCTAAGAGTTTGACATTTATGTTATTGAAATCTTGTTCATCCTTAAGATAATAGTTAATTCCTCCCAGAAGCTTAGACTTTATAACCATCACTGCTCCCAACAAAACCAAACTAGTTTAGTTATTTAAATCCCTGTTTTTATTTTCTCCTCTAATGGTCAGTTGACTTGCATCCAGTGTGTACCTTTTTTTCAAAAATATATTCGGTATAGATGTTCTTCACCCCCAAATTTAACTCACTTGGACATCACATAACTGTAGTTTTAACATTTCCTTTCATCTACAGCCTCTTTTAAAAAAAATGTTATTTAATATTTCATTTAATATTTTTTGTGATACTAGATCATACAAACTACACAAAGGACTGTTTGAGTAATTTCAACATTCTGATATCCAGAAAATTATATACCTTCCACAAAAGAGCTGCCACATGACTAGATGTTATCCCTAAACTGACAAAACAGGAAAAGCTGACCGTCCCCAACATTCCACTTTCCCCAAGCATAACCTTTGCTTAAGTGTTAGGCTTGAACAATGCTGGCTAATAAAAATATAGTTGCCTTGTTTGTTGAGCATAACTTTATTGATCTTGTTGCTGTGTATGTAATTATAAGCATTGGTGCACTTATAATTACATAATCCCTTGCCATCAACATCTTCGGAATAAACTAAAGTAATTAATGATGCCAATGTAGGTGACTTCCAGCCATAATTCCATTTAATCTACCCAGTCCATGAAAAGTGACGGGTGAGGCATTGTTGATTTTTAATTTTCATAAACATCCTTGGCAATGTATCCACCTCCAATGTGTTGCCATTTTTACACCTGGTAAAGCAAACTATAGCATCAAAAAAATTAAAAGCAACAGCAAGTGTGCAACCCAGGATCCGTATAGAATAGCACAAGCGAAAATACAAAACAGCTATGAATTAGGGGCAATGACGCAGAGTCAGGAATACTTTAGATACACACTACATTTTTAACAAAGTAATATTCTCAACTATCTGTTGTAAAAGTAAAAAAAAAAGGGACTTGATAATGTGTCATGAATGACTTCTGCAAAGAATGAAAAAGTTTACCAGTCTTTTCTTCTTCTTGGGCCACCTCAGCCAAGTAGCGGTAGTAGTCTCCTTTCATTTTCAAATAAAAGACTTTGCTCTCTGCATTTGTTGCTTTGGGAATCAGATACTTGTCCAAGAGCTCCTGGAACAGAAAAAGAAAAAACAATTTTAGGTATGAACAGACCTTAAGATTTAAGATTAGAATTTCAATAACCCTTTTTTTTCTCCTCTTAAAATTGTTGCCCACTTAAATTTCACTCATCAGCAAACCAAACAGGGAGAAGCGATATAAATGTAAAACTATTCAAAGAAATACCAAACAGTTTTCAAGGTGTCTTGTCATCAGTAGCAAAACCTCCTATGGCCTTTGGGCCTGAGACTAAGAATTTATCTGAGACACATCACAGATGTTTCAGGGACCACTGATGGGGGATGGATCTTTAAAGATGAGGGAGGAGAGAGGGATGAACTAAAGAGACAAGCATGGAGCGAGGATAGTTGAGAGGAAAAAAATGGTGGGGGGATAGATGGGTAGGAATGAGGATAGATGACTGCCTGTGGGGGTGGAGACGGAGAGGAGAGCCAGGCTACTGAACTCCTGATGAGGAAGTAGGTCACAGAGCCACATTTGGCACTCTATGTTACAATCACACTCTTCTTGATACGTTTACTTTGCTAACCTGACTGCAAAAGAGACAAATTGTATCCAATTAATTTGTGGTAAGAGTTGAGCAAAGAGGGGTAGTTTTCTGTATCAAAGTGCTGTTTGGCAAAGAGAACAAGCACCATTTCTACAAAAGTCTCAAAACTTTGTTTGGAGGGAAGAATCTATCTCTTCAATGCATTCTCTATAGTAGCATGTCCATCTTTTCGAGCAAGCACTCTTTAAAGTCTTTCCTGTTGTACCAACTTTAATAATGGAGGTGATAAATTAGGAAACCCAGTCCAGATTTTCTTTAAATTAGCTTAATCTTTCCTTTCCAAAACATATGAAACAAAGTCACATGATGAAAACACAAAGCTGTGTTTTGAGTGATATGAATCAGATTTTGCCTTAAAAAAAAAGATGGATAACATCAACTGCCATTTAAATGGATAAGATGTGATTTTTTTCCTGTTCAACAGCACATTTCCATAAACAAGGGTATCAAGAGCTTGCATTTGCTGAATGCTTTTACATTTGTATGAGGGACCAAGGAAGCCCTTTGGGACCTGAATGTAGAACTGGGCCACTGGCAAGGGCATAGCTAAAATCAGACTAACACGATGGCGATGTAGCGAGCAAATTAAACAAGCCACAATCCTATCCTACACACAGACCAGACGTCTTAACATTTTTGGACATACATTCTACACATTATGGGACGTATAATAAAAGTTATTTATGTCAGTCACAGTAAACAACAAACTGCATACTTAAAACAGTTTGACACAATGAAACACACACTGTTGACAGACCCCAAGTGCTCAATGCTTAGAAGGAAATAAATGTTTTACCCCATCAATCTCTAATATTAATTTAAAGTTATTTTTGTTTCAGTTTAGCTGAGTTTAGTAAGTTTTTGTATAAATCCCAAAACATTATTCAACAAATCAATCTCTGCTGGTGTAAAAGAGAATCAAGAAAACCTCCCACCTGCTGAACTGAATATTTAGGACCATCAAGAGCAAAAAGCTGGGAAACACAGTAAAAACCCACTTCAAATTTGATCCTACTTCTCTTCTATAATTACTTTTTTATTTTATTTGATCACATCTGTCCCCATCTATGAAAGTGTGTATTTGATCTAAATTTTAAATCTCAACAAGTGCTCCCTTAAACAAGGGCTGAATTGACATTCAAAACTGTTAACATTAAAATTTTTGACTGATTTGCTCCCAATTTGTTTTTAAATCATCATCCTTTCTCTCACTCTTTGTAAGGCTGATGGGCACAGTTGAGGTCAGTGAGGCAGAATGTTGGTGGGTCAGCTTCTATAATTATAGGACTAAGACTTTGTGAGTCATCACAAAGCAGATAATACACAAGCTGAGGAGCAGCATAGAGGAGCAGAGGTCATACTGATGGTTGAAATTATATATTAAGAATGGAGAAAACTAGATACCTTACTACTAAAATAGCAAAGTAGCAAAACTGGTAGATAAGTAGAAAAAACTAATTTTGTTCTGATTGGCTAAATAAATAAGGACATAGCCAAACAGTGTGGGCCTCTCCAACAGGAGAAGCCCACACTAAAAAAATTTTTATTTGCATAATCAAATAAAGTTGCATGACACTAAGTTGTAGCCTTGTATGTAACATGCCATTTTCCTTAATAGGTGGTGGATATAAAGAACCTCACAGGGTCACAACAAATTTGTAGGACGTTTAGCACAAACATTAAAAAAATGTCTACAGCAAAGTCATTACATAATCAGACATAAAGCCTACCGTCTTTATGTTAGCCAGAGACTTGGTAGTAAATTTTATCATTTATGCAATAGTGTTGTAGAGGGTGGTATTAAAGACAAGCATTTGCAAAATTCTATTTTGGATTTAAATAGAAGACACCTGATCCTATCATGAGGAGAAAAATAGCTATCCAAGTCATTAGTTGCTGCCCAAATGACATAAGCTCACCAAAACATCATGGCAGATATCCTTCAGCTCTTTCTCAATCTTCTCCCGGTACTCTTTGACCATGGCCACCTTCCTCTCACTGCCATCGGCTTTCTGCTGAATGCTTGACACGACACGCCAGGAAGAGCGACGTGCACCCACTACATTCTTGTAGGCCACAGACAGCAGGTTGCGCTCTTCATTTGACAGCTCGTCATTGCCCTCTGTCACTTCCTTCATGGCAGCAGCCATGTCATCATAACGCTCAGCCTGTTCGGCCAACTTGGCCTTTTGTACCAATTCCTTCTGAGGTGCCTCGCTCATGACTGCTCACTAGAGAACAGAAAAAAGAGGAGGTGACAGCTATGGGTAAATTGATCAGCAAGATAACACAGGGAATAAGCGACATTGATAATGGATGGATATGAATGCATCTTTATAAGTTCTACTACTTTAAAAATGAAGTTATTTAACTTCTAAGAAATGAAAAATTTTTAAACTGAAAATAAATGACCAATAGATGTATAACTCTGTCATGAATCTACTTCGTGTTTACTCTTGAAATACAACACCATACCTGACAATCAACCTAAAGTAAGCACAACATATTAATGCAATTGTTAAAAAATATGAAGAGAAAAAGTAGTTGCATGTGAGCTATAGGTACAGTCCTAGTAACATGGACTGAAAGCAGCCATTCAAACGACAGTCGACAGTTTCAAAGATCGGAAGAAAATTAAATTTATAGTGTTGATATATACATATACAATACAAGCATTGCCTTTCAAACCCACAAAAAAGGTACATTAATTCCACACATCCATTTTACCCATTAAAAATCCCCAGGAGGCTTGCACCCCCGCCCCCACCAAAAAAAAAGTGCATTTCACAATTCATACAAGTTCAAAATCCAACCATTACAAAAAATATACACAGATTATACCCAACGTAAAACTCGACTAAATAAACGATGGCACACAGCTTAAACTTTTAAGTAGCTTCCTGTCCAATAGAGGGGGACTTGAAAAGAAACACCTCAACTATGAGAATGAAGGAGAAGAAAAAAAGTTTCGCCAGTATACTACAATAATATGTTGTTTTTGTTTGTTTATTTGTTTAAATAGAGAGTAAATGTATTACGCTTTGATAAAACAACACACTATGGGTACATAAGCGTATGCTAGTGTAGCTGGCCTACCTCCAGGATAGATATGCCCCCCTCTTTCTCCCAAACATAGACACCACACCCATTCCTATACCTGTGGCCTGACTAACAAGCGGAAACTAAGGTCTTAAAAGTGAATTAAAACGTGGCAAACGACGATTAAGGTTTATGCTTCCCGAATGAAAATGAGCGGAAAACACTGCCTGTAAAACCACCGTCAAATATATTGAAAGAAAGTCAGTTCAATAATTAACGGCTATAGTTAGGCCCTCGTGACCAATTTCCAGTATGGCGCCAACTATTTCCTGAAACAGAGGCTCCCCAAGTCAGTTTTGCAAACGGTCTGGATGATGCAAATTTACCTTAGTTGCCCAGTCTTTCTAATTAAAGTTTACTAAAGAATGTGATGCCTTAAACATTAATATAGTATAACTGTGGAGCCGTGTATTAAGTGATAAAATCAAACTGAACTGGTTTTACATTGTCAAGACCGCACAATGTTACCGGTAGCTGCTTGGGAAAATCCTCTAGCGTGTCGAAATGGGAATAACACTTAACCTGTAAACTCTTTTGTTTGGTTTTTTATCTATAAGTGATACCAAGTCATAGACGGAGCATATAAATTTATATCACATTCGCCGTCTTAAGGCAAGAACATTTGACAGTTACATTACATTCGTAACTGCTTTTGCGTTTGAAACCAGTGGCAAAAGGGCTTCACGCTGTAACACTGAAGCGCCCTCCCTTTGCCCATTTGAAACCAGCCATTAGACATGGTCCAAACTGTAACATTAGCTGTGCTGGCTATTGTTCTTAGTTTGATGAGCGTCGCCACTACACGCATCCATACTTGCAACCTCAGACAATCAAACTCCTAATTAAAAGCTACTGTCGGCTTTAAATGTATTACTTAGTCAACTCAAAATAGCTGCTATTAAACCTTTAGTAATTTCATACCTGAGTACTAGCAGTTGTGTCGATGTACCAAGGTACAGCTGATTCTCTCAGACAGTCCGAGTGAATGCAGTCCACGGGGTTTCCTTCCAATAACACCGGTCCAAGACACGGCCGGAGAAGGGAAGGGCTGACGTCAAACGTTACCGAGGCAACCAAGGGGAGGGTATTGTGGGAGTTGTAGTTTACTATTAGTACATCTTTTACCAGAAAAATGAATAAGCAATAACGGAAATAAAATCTCTCTGCTGTCATACTCCCAAAAAAATAAAATTACAAAATGTATTATGCATTTCTGATAAATAGATAGCACAGTATAATTTCCACTTTGTCACAGACAAAAGAGGCTGCAGTTAGTTTTGTCATGATTTTCCATCATATGGGAAAGATAAAGCCAAACTGTGTTGCATTTCTATTTAAGAGCAAAGAAGGTGTTCTATGGATTACAAAAACAAACATTGTACATTGACATATGACTATTGCTGGATAAACTGAAGACATCAACGACTAGAACACAGATACTGTAAATCAAGCCTAATAGAAAGTACTATTTTTGCATTCTGGTTAGTTTCCAAGGGGAGAAAGTGAAGCTATTTTTGCCTTGTCACATGCTTCCCCCTTGGGCCAAGATTTCAAGCCTGTAACCTATTTAAGGGCAGATCAGATAGTATCGGCTGTAGAGATGCAAAGGCAGTTGAGCAAGAATAATATGTTGCGGTTTAGGAAAGTTGAAACTGAAAACCAGTAGAATTCCACCTCATACAGGGCTGATCAAAAAAAGTTAAGTAATATTGTGGCTCAAAGGCTCGAAAACATGTTGGTCACTTTTTACCCAAGAACTGTTTTGCCTCGTTTTGCCTGTGGGTCAGTACAGGAAGATATAGTATAAACAACCTGTACAATAGTCTTGGTGACTTCTGTCACCTTAATAATAGCTAAATATCTTTCAAAAAGTTTAGATATACACCTCTTTATCAATAGTGCTCACAAGACTGTTAGGTTTTACTGTTCACAGCAGCATGGTGGTTCATTATATAGGGCCAACTGAAGAAGCAAAGGTCATCTAATAGTTTTTTTCACCCTATGGCTTAAACGCTGAGATCTTATGACTCTAATTAAATTATTGAATCATGACTTTTTTTCACCAAAAAAAGAAAGAAAAAAAGACTGTAATGGAAGCTAACAAAAGCACACACACCCACCTTTCACCAAAGGATCTATAAACTATAGTCTTCCATGTGGGTGCTTCTCGTATAGGGTAAAACTTTCTTGCTTGATTAGCTTCTTTTACAACTTTCTAGGATGTGTTGCTGCAATCAAATTCTGAATTAGATTATTATCTGCATCGTCTACATCCTTAGTTCAAATCCCCAGTACATACAGCCATTAGACATAGTCCAAACATACAGAAAGGGGAGCCTTTCTATATTGAGTTTGCGTGTTCTCTGCATCTGCTGAGGTTCCTCTGGGTACTCCTGCTTATTCCTACCATCACAAAACGTGCATGTTAGGTTAATTGAACTCTTAACTGGGGGAGTGAATGTGAGTGTGTGTAACATTTTGTCTACATATAGCCCTGTGCTGGATTGGCGACCTGTCCAGGGTGTAGCCGGCCTCTTGCCCAATATCAGCTGGGGTTAACTCCTGCCCCCTGACAAGGAATAAGAGGTTTGAATAATGGATAGATGGATGTTATGTCACATATACTGTAAGTAATAAATATGAAAAGTTTAGTAGATGAAGATTTCATGTTTTAAATAACTTTATTGTTTACCCAATATGCTGTTCGTTCTTGTAAACATTATTTTTATATTTTTTGCTATGCTTTGTCTGTAAGCCACATGTTATACATTTGTTTTTACGGTTAAAAACAATCATGTGCATTTTTCAACTTTTGAGCCAAAAAAAGAAAAATCTTTGAAAATGTGTTTGGCTGCCTCAGTGAAATGAAAAAATTCAACAACAATATCCATGATAGCAAGTATGTATTTGTTCTATAGCCATGAATGGCTGAATGTCACATTAGATTCCTTATTTTTGCAAAATAATTGAGCTAAAAACTGTATAACCTACCACTATAAGAGTGGTTTTAACTTGACAAGTTTTTTTCCACATTTGTTTGGTTTTTGGTCCATGGAAGACATAACATGTTGTGTAACTCTTCCCTCTTCACATTCCCAAGACAGGACATCTGCATCATAGGTATGTGCAGGTCTCTAGCTTATACTCCTCACCAAGGAATGAAAAAGAAAGTGTTTAAAAATAGTGTCACATTTTACCACTAAACAACATGAGCATCCATTTTCGCTGAAAACTATATACATATTACATGGCAGCACAAACCACAAGCTTTATACATGACTCAAACTCTCACACAGACTAAACTCTGACAGTTTCTTTTTGCATAACTAGAGGGCTTTGCCATATATTTTCAATGTAGATATACAATATCACATTTACAGATCTATAAACCCTCTCATTCACTGGAATGTTCACTGTCCTGCTTCTATGTCTCTTTGTAAATTTAATAATATAGAATCTTTTTCACAAAGTTTTCATATTTGTTTCGGATGATCTGTTTGTTTTTCTTCATTCATCTTTTGTTTTTTTTCCTCCCAATTAATCCACTTTTTTAAAATTCTAGCTAATTTCTTTTCCCACTTCACACTCTTTTCTTTCATTCCCCTTTCAGTCGACATTTACATAAATAAAATTGTGAAGAAAAGATTTACATTGGTTGCTCCAAACTATGATGAGAACACCTTTATGGGAACAACTCTACAACAACAGAAACGTTTTTAAAGAGTGAAAACCTAGCCATCCCCAGACACTCAGAAAACTAATATATAAATATGTGCTTAGGGTCCAGGAACTCCTAATTTAGGCAGAAAAACACTTGCGGACCACATCTTACTGGATAGGTTGATGCTCTGTGTTACAGTGTTATACATTAGTTTATGTGGGGACATTACTAAAATGGGTGTTGAATAATTGACAGGCACACATCTGAATAGATTTTTAAGAGTTATGTGTCTTGATCCCCTAGGGCAGATAAGGAAGCATTGTGCAGTTTGAGAAACTGGTTTCATAGAAATGCTGGTAAATGGAGGACAAAGTCAGGGCAGCAAAGGAGTGGTGGTAGAATGCCTTGGAGGCAGGTAGGTAAATAGTTGAGAACAGGTGTGGCAAGAATTTTGAAAGTGCTGAAAAACATGGATATAAGAGTGCTGAGGTGAAAGGAAAAATCATGGGTGTGACTTCTGAAGCAGCTGGTTCGCATTTGAGTGCTGTTCTGTGGGCCTTCCCTGCATGTCTCCCAATGCCTTTCATTTCATCCTACTTTAAAGTAAGATAAGATTAGTTAAGATTTTCGCTTATTGTTCCACCAGGAATAAGTTTGTCAGTCTACAGCAGCGAAGTGGATAGAACAATAGTACATAATATAGAACACCATGTACAAAGGAAAAAATACCAAGAGAAACACACGATTTTAGCGATTGCTGCAGCTGCACGTGTGCTAAGAAATTGATACCTGCTATTGTCATCTTCCTGCCTCCAACCATCTGCACTGAGTTGTGGGGAGGCCTAGGACACTGGCCATTTTGATTAGTTTATTAAAATATCTTCCTGTCAACTGTTGAGCTGCTGACAACTGGTACCAATCATCAATCAATAAGTTGAGAGAATATACTGCTGACGTGATGAGCTCATGGACTGCAGGTATAGGTTTAATCACCATTGTAATCACCACGCATGAACAGAAATCATGCCACGAGATCAACAGATAACACACTAAACTTTACACCACGAAAGTATTCCCAGACAAACCTACATTTATGATAGTAAACAGGTCACATGATGAAGAGGCTTCACTTAGAATACAAGGTTTTCTTTAAAAAAAAAGAAAAGAAGTATGTGTCTCATGAACTCCAATTTCCACCCCTAATGGCCCAGTAATTGAAACTACATTGTCAACATAGTGCATTCCTCATGTGAGCTCCCTTATAAGAGATTCTAGCTCTGCCACTTCCTGTCGAAGATGCAGGGTGTCAAATATGGATCAGCAATGTGTGACATATATGAATTGGCCTTAAAAATTCTGAGGAGATGTGAGAACATGAGAAAAATAACATACAATTAATGTCTGTAATAAACTTGTATGCCCAATGAAAAATTAAATGTTATCAAGTTTTCAATCTTCATCAAAAAACATATTTAAAACACTTAATTTTGTTAGCTGACACTAATAAGACATTTTTAGATTTATTTTCTTTGTTTGAATTCAGAAAAAAATAGGGTTGCATTAAATTTGTAAGAGAAACAGTCTGCAAAAGCACATTCCAAAAAGAAAGAAAATTAGAACACTTAGCCAGACTGCTGAAGAAGATATTAGCAGAAAACTGTACCAAGATTTTGGCTCAGTGAGAGTCCAAACCTGATTTTAATCCAACATGCTTGATGGGAACTAAAGACCAGAGAAGGTAACACAAAGCCTTTCATAAAGACAGGATGACTGCTGTCAAGGAGGAGTGACTCTCTGAATGATTAGTCAACTCAGTATTTGCACCGACTTGTATTGATCCTTTATTTCACACATTATTTCATTACTCAGAGTAGTTCTCTCAGGTTCCCCAGTCATTTAATTGAGGTTTTCTATGTATCATGGTTCTTTTGCTGCAAGTGTTTTACTATATTTTGCGTACTCTTATCTGACAGAATTGCACATATTAAGTTTATTATTCACACCAGCTAACTCTAAAATTCTTTCAGTTTTCAATTACAAACGTCTGATGACTTTTAGACAAGGACAACAGAAGAGTCTTCTTCTGATTACTTCCCCACTACTATCATATACAGTAAGGCTAGGCCTTGCACAGCAAAACTTGAACTAAAACTTTGAGACAGCTAAATTTTATGATTGCCGTTAGAAGTAGTTGTGAACTTGCCTTCTCTATTCTTTACAACAGTTCTCATTGAAACTGTGCTTATTCTTCCAAAGAAAATCTGCACCAGACTGTTATCTTGTAATCTATAAAAGTTATGGCAGAGCGCGGCAGAAAAGGTGCGATTAGTTTTCATAGTGAAGCAAGCTTTTTAAAATGTCTGTTCACAAAACCAGTTGGCTCTGTAAGGTCGATCCCATTGTCTAGATGGCCACAAGAACTGATCTGGGCTTCTTCCTCGCTATAGTGAAACAGCTATGCAAAGCTATTTACATTTTGAAATCCACTCTTTAAATTACACAAAACACCAGTCCATCAACAGTTGCACCACTTTGTAATAGTCATTAGTTTGTACATTTTTTATGGATTTTTATGTAGTTTGCTGTGTTCAAAAAGTCTAACCATTCAACTGGATGCATAGTTATATAATTTGTTTGCGCTTCTATCCAAAGCCTTTTTATTAATGACATTTCTCTGTTCTCATCCTTATATGATCTCAACCAAAATGTCCGGTTTTAAGCCTGCTTGTATCTCATAACAGGTGACAAAGATTCTGTTTTGTTTATTAATTAAAAAGTAAGGATGTAATATATGGAAGACAATTATTCCAAGTAAAATTATTAGATTAGGTTCTGGTTGTTTTCAGAGTACTGGGATTTTATCCATTGGAAAGGCAAAAGTTAAGATAAGAAAAGACAGATCACTATTCATCCTACAAATGGGCAACGAAAATGTTGTGGCAGACAAAGATTGGAACTGGAACACAGCTGACCAGGGACTGTACTATAAATGCAAATATATACATTTATTTCTATACAGATACATAACTATGTGTGAAAGGAACAGTGAACTGAAAATCTTGTCACTGGGAGCAGTGCTTATTATACAATTTTACAGCTGGGGGAGGAATCACTTTTGATGCTTCTTCTTCACACTTTTTGGGAGGAGTTACTGAAAGGGCTGTACAGTCATGGCCAAAAGTTTTGAGAATGATTCAAATGTTAATATTTACAAAGTCTACTGCTTCAGTTTTTATAACGGCAATTTGCATATACTCCAGAATGTTAAAAAGAGTGTTCAGCATAACAGCAATTAATTGCAAAGTCAATATTTGCCTAGAAAATTTACTTTATCCCCCAAAACACATTTCAATGTCATTGTTGCCAAAATGGCTCCAGGGCACCCAAGAAAGACCAGCAAGAGCCAGGACCGTCCCTTAAAAGTGTTTCAGCTGCGGGATGGGGCTACCAGCAGTTCAGAGCTGGCTCAGGAATGGCAGCAGGCAGGTGTGAGTGCATCTGCACGCACTGTGAGGCGGAGACTCTTGCAGCAAGGCCTGGTCTCAAGGAGAAGCCACTTCTCTCCAGTAAAAACATCAGGGACAGACTGATATTCTGCAAAAGGTACAAGGAGTGGACTGCTGAGGACTGGGGTAAAGTCATTTTCTCTGATGAACCCCCTTTCCCATTGGTTGGGACATCTGGAAAACGGCTTGTTCGGAGAAGACGAGGTGAGCGCTACCACCAGTCTTGTCTCATGCCAACTGTAAAGCATCCTGAAAACATTCATGTGTGGGGTTGCTTCTCAGCCAAGGGAGTCGGCTCTCTCACAGTCTTACCTAAAAACACAGCCATGAATAAAAAATGGTACCAGAATGTCCTCCGACAGCAACTTCTCCCAACCGTCCAAGAGCAGTTTGGTGATGAACAATGCCTTTTCCAGCATGATGGAGCACCTTGCCATAAAGCAAAGGTGATATCTAACTGGTTTAAGGAACAAAACATAGAGATTTTCGGTCCATGGGCTGGAACTTCCCCTGATCTTAATCCCATTGAAAACTAATGGTCAATCATCAAGAGACGGGTGGAAAAACGAAAACCTAGGAATTCTGACAAAATTCAAGCATTGATTGTATTTCTGTATGTGATGACAACATCTGACATACACACATGAAAACCAGAAGGCAGCAGATCATGTGTAAATATAATATTTGTGTCATTCTCAATACTTTTGGCCATGACTGTACAGTTAAACAATGTCTTAGATGGGGCAGGGGCCACTGGACAGTTTTGCTGTTACACTCTGTCCATAACAAGTCATCATAATAAGTAGCTTTTTAAGGAAAATGAGAAAGCAACAAAAGCAACCAGGATGAGTTAGAATTTAAGGTTTTATAAGCATTATAGAATGTGTAAAAATTTGAAGTACATATTTAGAATTCTACATGTTTGCATGTCTTTATTGGGCCTCCTTAGTTTAACTACAAAAGTTAGGAACCTTGTACAGATTATTTTTATTGTTTAACCCCTTCATGCATAGCAGTCACTACAGTGTACAGCTGTTTAAAAGCTTTTTTGTGTTTATCTATGAGGTCTTTTACATTTGCAATGTTCACAGGCCACTGAAGTGGACAGTGGTGCTTCATGCAATAAAAAACAAAAAAGTCCACAATATTATCCTGTTGAAAAGGAGCTAAGACAGACCAAAACAAATCTGTTGAATGATCAGGAGTGAGAAAAGGGATGAGATAGCAATGAATTTTAGAACAGGATGAGAGCTGCATGCAAAGTTCAGTGTTTGTGCTTTCTGTTAACAAATGTCAGAATATGTTCACATTTTAACATGCACTATTTCATTAGTAAGAAAAAAAAGTGTGCTGTCCACTGGAGTGGACATCTGGAAAAACCTTGAATAAACATATTTTTGACACTTTTTCTATTTTTATGCCTGAAGACAATCAAAAACACTGGGATAAAATCCTGATGGAAATTATTAGAAATTGTGCATGAAAGTTTTAAATGTAGATTAATAAAACACATCAGTCCATCCATTTTCCACCTCTTATCCAGGTTCAGGTCGTGGGGGCAGCAGCAGGGAAACCCAGACTTCCCTCCCCCCTGCCACTGCTGCCAGCTCCTCCGGGAGGATCCCGAGGCGTTCCCAGGCCAGCCGAGACACAGCGTGTCGTGGGTCTTCCTCTGGGCCTCCTCCCGTTGGGAGGAACATCTCACCAGGGAGGTGACCAGGAGGCATCCTAATCAGATGCCCGAGCCACCTCAACTGGCTCCTCTCGACGTGGAGGAGCAGCGGCTCTACTCTGACCCCCTGCCGGATGGCCAAGCTTCTCTCCCTATCAAGCGAGAGCTGTAGATCACAACTTGATGAAGCCAACAGGACCACATCATCTGCAAAAAGAAGAGATGCGATCCTAAGGCCACCAGGACGGACACCTTCAACCCCTTGGCTGCGCCTTGAAATTCTGTCCATAAAAGTTATGAACAGAACCGGAGACAAAGGGCCACCTCGGCGGATTTCAACTCTCACTGGAAACGGGTCAGACTTACTACCGGCAATGCGAACCAAGCCCTGACTCCGGTCGTACAGGGACTTAACTTAGCTTAAGGGCCTGATATACTCCCGGAGCATTCCCCCACAGGATTCCCAGAGGGACACGGTCGAGCGCCTTCTCCAAGTCCACAAAAACACATGTGGACTGGTTGTGGACTGGTTCCAGGACCCCGATGAGGGTATGGAGCTGGTCCAGCGTTCTACGGCCAGGACAAAAACCACACTCCTCTCCAGAACTGCCGAATAGAAGTCCCCCAGTAGAACAAGGGAGTTCCCAGGGGGGGTACCCTTCAGCACCCCCTCTAAGGACTCCAAAAAGGGTGGGTACTCTGAACTGTTGTTAGGCACATAAGCACCAACAACAGTAAGCGCCTGTTCCCCACCCAAAGGCGAATGGAGGCTACCATCTCGTTCATCGGGGTGAACAAAGTACAGGCATCAAGATGAGGGGCAACAAATATGTGCAGTCCTGCTCGAGGCCTCTCACCAGGGTCAATTTCAGAGTAGAAGAGCGTCCAACCCCTCTCAAGCAGGCTGGTTCCAGAGCCAAAGCTGTGCGTCAAGATAAGACCGATTATGTCCAGCCAGAATCTTTCCGCCTCGCACACCAACTCAGGCTTCTTCCCCAGAGATGTGACATTCCATGTCCCTAGAAATAGCTTCTGCAGCCAATAATCTGTTCACAAAGATCCCCGTCTCCGGCCACCACCGGCAACACAATCCACTCGACCCCTTTGACAAAATGATATTAAAGACAAAATGATATAAAATACTTTTATTAAGAGGCTATACATTACATTGTATAGACAAAGATATGATTATTACAAAGAATGGCTGGTTGTCTGTCCAGACTTTAACAGATTTATATATTTCAGTGTTTTTGGATCAGTAGGCATCTATTTACTGAAAATAGTTTTTTTTTAATGAGTTAATACTGTCTGTTTACATGTGATGAAACTAATTAAAAAATAATAATTAAACCAAACTTACACCGTGATACAATATAAACTTTAAATGCAGGTTCTTGAGTCGCATTTTCACAACTAGAAAACAAAAAAACCTGATTAATGTGTGCCATGGAAGAGACTTCATGAGATATGGGACTCTGCATTTGATAGTAATAAATTAAAATCTTATCAAAAAATTGGGAACACTTATCCCACATTAACATTAGGAAAATCTGGGGAAATAAGAGTTGGCTTTCAGAACTAGAAATGAACAACTTTCACTTAAAACTTATTTTCAGTAAAGAGAGCACTTTTACGATCTAAAAGACTTTATGCTGGAGAGTTCAATCAGTACAGACACACAGGAGACAAACAACATATATTTAATGAAAATATGTGGTAGAGGCAAAGAGCAAATTCAATACCCGTATAGAACAGTGTGTTTAAGATATTATTCGTATCGATAGAAAAAACAAACATTTCCCCTTAAAATGTTTCATTCTAAAATATCCAGTCAAAATTTAAAAGATCAGTGCAGATTACAGATTATTGAGGAATATTACTAACAACTCTGTTAAAATTACCGTAGTGATTATTAAAGCTTCTTCTTTAACAGTGGAGGACGTGAAATGGTCCAGTTGTGGCTCAGCTCATGGACATGTTGGCTTTGTTGATCCTTTTAGAAATGATTTGATACTGCAAATATCGCATACAATAAAAAATTGGGAGTCAATACATTTTGACTGTTTGCTGTGTATCTTTAGGTTATGATCCTGGATTGTATTACAAAAATGTTGGATCAATACAATAAAAAAAATGGCACGTTATGCAGGCACCACTCCTGACTGAAAACCCTTATATAAAAACTTATTAGTTGTACTGAAGATGTTTAATATGAAACACTAAATCCCTGTCCTGCATCAGCTTCATGTGTCAAACTGAGAAACAGGCAGCCCCATTATGCCTCAATGCCAGCTAACTCTGGGGGCACTGGGGATTTTGGATGTTTGCTTTCAAAGTGCTGCTTGAAGGTCTTCGGGTCTGGCATTTGTGTCTAATAAAGAGGAAGAAGAAAAAACTATTAAAAATACAGCATGATTTAGGAATAATTTGTTGCATAATATTTCATGATTTCCTACAAAGCAGCTGCACGCAGGCACTGCGAGCAAACTCTTCGAAATCCTCCCAGTTTGAACTAAATTTTACTGTTAAATCCTCCACCTTCTGTACATACCCGACACACAGTGCACGTGTATACTAAAGCAGCTTTAGCTGCTGTCTTCTGGTCATGTCCTTTGCTCTTCTTGATCTCCGCCTGCTTTTTGGCATTTTTTTGTTGGGACTGGAACTTCTGGTGCCCCCGGGCCATATCTAATGTTACACCTGAAGGAATTATACAAACATTTTATCAGCAAGAAAACAAACAAACACAAAACCCCCAACACAACAGCCATCCTAAGTGATAGACCTGTATGGAAGAGGGTGATATCAATGGGAATAAATCCCTGGGACTAAAGATCCAGCCTGAAAAGGCAAAACCATTAAACCAGGTAAGTTGTAAAGTGTTTAGAGAAATGAGGGGGAAAAAGAATCCTTGATAATAACCCTTGACCAAGAACCCTGCGATGACTGTGGATTTCAAAATGTGCAAGAAAGCAAGGGCAGTAAAAAATCTCTGAAAACTAGGTTAATTGGTGCTTTTTAGGTCATATTATTTAAGCAATTAACTTGGAAATTTCCCTAAAGAAAATCAGACTGTAGTTATATTTAAAGTTGTTATAGACAGAACGTTAGAACTGGGTCAGTGGCAATGCTTGTATAATCTCTGTTAGAGTAATAATTACAAAAGCAGCGATAATCTACAATAAATTCACTGCCATCAATCAGGAACCTAAAAATAATATTTGTTGCCACGATTTTGAGTAACATAAGAATTCTTTCTATTAAGTGTCCTAATACATCCGGACATGCTAACGAATAGCAGAATCGGCTTAATTATAAAGCGTTTAATTTAAAAGCAGTGATTTAAAATGTTAATACTGAAAGATTAGATCCTATAAATGGCCCAATTTTAGAATACAAATAACATAAACTCATACATTTAACACCAATATAATGGCGTACACACTTTCTATTAGCCGGCTGCTATAGCTGTTGCTTATTTGGCTAGTAGCTACAACGACACGAAGACACTCGGTCAGGAATAGTCGATTAATTAATGCAAATATAAGGAATGAAATAATGTATGATAAAATGCTGCAAATACATCACCAGTACGAACGGCTATATTACTGACGACAGTAACTGTAATAAGAATGAAGAAATGACAAGTCACTTCTTCTAAAGCCTCAGATCCAACACAGTGCTTTGCTCTTATTACTCTAATGCGCATGCACAAACCACATATTGAGTCGCCTTCAATGGTCGTCGGTAAAAATAATCTACTCTTGCAAATAATCCTCCGATTATATCTATATGTGTAACATAATGTATTAAATATTTTTGGTGAGATATGTACAATACATCTATCATATCGTAGTATTTTGTGATAAAATTTACTGGGTAGAAAATTTCTAGCAACACGTAGGAGTGTATGGTAGGTCCTCAACACCCAATTGGAATAAGCGGTATTGAAAATGGATCGTTGTAAAGTGTAAGCTTAAATATCTACCACAAGGTGTCAGAGTACATGTTCCTTCCACAAAGTGCTAATATCTATCTATCTATCTATCTATCTATCTATCTATCTATCTATCTAT
>JABUIW010000019.1:16790066-16801903 GCA_013363375.1 Menidia beryllina
TATCTATCTATCTATCTATCTATCTATCTATCTATCTATCTATCTATACATATATATACATACATATATATACATACATATATATACATACATATATATACACACAGATGTTTTGTCGTATTTAAGTTGTTGATAAAGTTATCATAAATAAAATACAATGAAAGAAGAACTACTACCATTAATTAAAATAACTTTAAAACATCTTTGCTGAGTGTCAACTGTTGTTTTAACGTATGCGAGCCAGTGAACCGACATAACATAAAAGACATTTGGGAATACTATTTGTAGAGAACACAATTTAAATAGCCCACTCCAAGCCACACCTTCCACCTGAAGATTAACCAATAGGAAAATGATTGTCTCACCTGTGCATGGATATGTACCCAATCAATAGGCCAGCCGTGCTTCCTTGTTTATCTGCTTCCTCAGGTGCTACATCTATTTCGTAACTTCTTCAAACCGAACGCAATCTGCCCCGCGTGTAGCTCTTACTGTTATACAAGGCTACAACTATTTCCAGGTGGTGTTATTTTTTATTTTATTAAAGCAGAGTTTGTCAATTTGGGTTATTCTTCATTTGCTCTTACCATAGAACTCGAAGGTAAATATAGCCAACCTCTTGCGGGCCCACAGAGTAAGTTGTTTTTTTTCAGTCTCCCTCATAAATTGTCCTAAATATCTAAAAAAAAAAGAACGAAAAAGCGGTCTGTTTCTCAAAGAAGTGTAGGAAAACATCAGTAGGTCCTTGGAATAACATGGACCTAGACAGGTAAGAGAAAGCCGTCTATATTAAGAGGTAAGAGGCATAAGAGGCACATTTCTGCTAGCTATCTAATTTCCAACTTGGAGCTTCTTTGTTTCTTTATTCATATGTTAGCCACTGTTGAAAATCATTTAAAATGTTTCTGATTCTATATATAATTAAATAAATAATAAATAACTATTGATATATGATATAATTATAATCTTGTATATTTATAAACATATAATTTTCTGAGTCATAATAATTAATCACAAACGGGTAGTTAGATTCCTTTTTTAAGGGCTACTTAATATTTTTTGCTCCATTGGTATCCAGATATTGTTCCTTTGTATTGTTTATTTCTTGTCATGATCTCAGAAGAATATCATTTTGGATTTTCTTCGACAGTATGTGTTTTTAGTAACATGTGATAAATACAAGTTCTTATTTCTATTCCTGCATTGTATTCTTACAAATATAACACCTCACAGAGAGGAGGCAGTTACCCTGAGATATTATGAGAAATAGCTTAAGGTTTACCTGTTTGCTCGGCAGAACATCTTTTAATGGCACACTGTTTTTGCTCATGTTATCTTAACAGTAAACGGTTGGTGGTGGTGGTACCAAATGAAGTTTCAGTGGCCTCCCGCAAAGTGTTCAGCAGTGAGGATGAAGCTTGGAAGAGCTACCTGGAGAACCCACTGACTGCTGCCACGAAGGCTATGATGAGCATTAATGGAGATGAGGATAGTGCAGCAGCACTGGGACTGCTGTATGACTACTACAAGGTGTTAAAGTTTTGGTCTGCAGCCATAACGTTTTGACATTATTTTCTTTTTTTTCCCGGTTCTAATTATTTTTTCTGTTTGTTTCAACCCCATCAGGTCCCTAGAGAGAGGAAGTGCTCCTCCAGCAGTGTTAAAACCTCAGACACCTCTGCTGTAGAAACCTCTGTATCTAGTAACTACAGGAGTCTGGATTTGGTAGATCCCCATTACCAGGCTCTGAGATTGATGCCTGTCAACCTTTCCCTGAACAATGGCACCACAGGAGAACTTCATGGCTCCAAGCATGTAGCAGCAGGTCTTACAGGAGATAACAGAAGAGGAGACACTAAAGATGTAGTCAGTGGACCGCTTTCCCTGGTGAAAGCAGAGGGCCACACATCCATACCTATTTCTTGTTCGGGTGGCTCTTACCAACAAGGACCTAGAGACCAGATAAGGTTTGGTCATGAGAACTGCTATGATTTGTCCCACGATGGTTACCTGAAAGATGAGCTAAGTAGCACCCCAGACAGCACGTATGACGACACAGTGGAGGGAGAGGTCAGTTTTGTGAGCCGTGAGCTTCACTGTTTTACATTTAGTATATAAGCTGTTTCTTCTCTTGGTGTGTTGCAAGCTAATGCATTTACTATTTGAAAACATGCATATTGTCAACCTTCACAGATGTTTCAGGGAAATCCTTCCTCAGAAGGTGATGCACTCCAGTCTGACCAACCTGTGTAAGTTTACTTTTGTGTACAAAAAAAAGTAAAAGGCAAAGACTTTATATGGAAGAATGAACAATTATGTCTGAAACTATGCCCTTTCATTTATCCATCATCTATTCCGCTTATTTCTAGTAGGGTCAAAGGAGGAGGAGGGGGTGGGGTACTATCATTGGGCTATAGTCTGTACTATAGCCCAATGATGGTAGAGACAGTGTTCAGGCCAAAAAAAGCGGAATAAAAAGGCCGAGGCCAACATAGCATTACTCTCTACTAATACATTCTGATTTCCACAATCTTTCAGTTACTTTCAGCACTAAGTAAGTCATGCAATTTGAGGACTTTTCAGCAGTGGATTAAGATACTTTGATGCTTAGGTAGGAATGTTTATGTTCAATTAAAAACTGAACAATCTTACACTGTATATGATGATAGTAGTGAGGGTTATCCTCAGAAATACTATGGATTGTTGATGCATTTAGACTGCAAGTGTCAATATTTTGGTGCACTACCTGTTGGTTCATGGCATTGGTGATTTTGGTCTGTGAAGAAATGGTGACAAGAAGGAAAATCTTTTCAAATGTAGATTTCATTGAGCCTTTATGATTTATACAGGACCTATACTGAACCTATTGAAAATAAAAAAGACTCCTCTTTCAACCAAAAATACTCCAGTCAGAAACCATTCATTCAAAATAATCAAATTTTTACTTTTATACATATTGCCTTATTTATCTAGCTATGGCTATGTAATATCCCTTATCTCTAGGGATATACTTAATCATTTTCATTTTCAGGGTATACACACCTTCATATGTGTGCTTATGATTTTGCAGGGACAGTTTCAAGTACATTCTGGATGCTGGCATGTCGCTACGGCCACGGCAAGGAGAAGGACCTATGGCTTACTTGAACCGGGGCCAATTCTATGCTTTGACGCTCTCTGAGTCTGGTTTAAAATCATCCCTTTGTCAGCCCAAAGGCAAAGTACACGTAAGTCGAGCAACACCATCACAAGGACCTGTGGAAAACCCATCCGGTGCTGTGGGAGGTTCTGAACTGCAGTGCAGCAGCGTTGTACAGGTGATGGAGCAGAGATGCATTGGAAGTGGCTCTAATATCAGTAGTTTCGGGTAATTTGGGGGTAATTCAACTAAATATTTTGTCTGCTGCAGAGTGTCATAATGGTTGTCTTTGGGGAAGACAAGTGCAGAGATGAGCAGCTAAAAAATTGGAAATACTGGCACTCCCGCCAGCACACTGCCAAACAGAGGGTCCTGGAACTGGGTAAGATGAGATCACAGTTTTTTTCACATATCACTCATTAATGAGTGGAACATGGGGGGAATATTCCTGGTCAGTTTGGTGTTGAATATCACACCTAGATATAGATATTTTCATCATAGCCCCACAAAAGCATAAAGGATGGGAAAGAATTTAAGCAGATGGCAAGTCAGCAAGAGGATCTTGGAGAATCTTGAAGCTTCCCATAACTAACCCAAAAGTGAAAGCTGATATGATTTGAATAACGGTCAATTCTCAATTCCCACAGGAAATCTGTGAAGAGATAGACTTGTCTACATTTGCATAGACGTTGACAGGAGAAATAGGTGTTGGCCTGGATACTAGCCATATCCTGAATGATCAGTGGGAGACAGGCCTCAACATGTAATTTTTCAAAAATTCAAAGGAATGAACCAGCAATGTCCTACACAAGTATTTTTTGTCTGTGGGAAGTTTATGCCATTAATGGTACTGGTATAGACTTGTTGTGGGCTAGGTACTGGAAATGAAAACATTAGCAGTGTGTTATTTTGAAGTTGAGCTGTTGAAAATACAGGATAAAATACCTTTGTAAGACTATTTATTACATGCAGAGAATGTGAAACTGAAATTTTATTTCAAGGCAATGATTTATGTTTTAGTTGCAAAGTATGTGAGTTTCAGCTGTTGGCATAGGACACAATCAGCCCTCAAAATCATTTGGAGAGATTTTTGCTTTTAAACAGAAAAGTTTCCATACTGGGCTGTTTCCTTAGACAAAGTGCTTCTGTTGGGATCTGTTTTCTGGATCTATTAATTCTTTACTTATTTTCAGCTTACTCTCAGTGCACAGACAGATATCATGACCTTTTAATAAAAATTGTATTTGCGTAATCTGGATATCATTATTCCATCATTGATAGCAGTCAGTCTGGGCCAAAATTAAATGAAGCAGACCAAAACCTCAGTGCCACAACCATCGTAATTAATTGATGGAATGAAATGATAACATTGGAATACTGTGTTGCCCTCCTTTTTCCTTATTGTGTCATTTATAGCTTGTTGATTTGTTTTGGTCAGATCCATTCACAAAACATTTTTTTTAACCACGTTTTTTTCTCTAAATCAATTCCAAGTCTAGAAATCAGGAAGAAGATAATATTTCCTATAACCATTCCATAAGCACTGTTCTGTATTGTCCAAATGACTGATCCATGAAGAGTTTTAGATTAGTCAATGAGGTCCAGTCCTGCGGTTGCTTGGAAGCCCTCCTGCGTTCTTCTGGATCATGTATACTTCAACGCAGTTCAAAAATTCTTTGGATTATTCTTAGGTTGTACACAGCTTGTGGAACTGTGAACTGATTAAGTCAAAAACAGATTTAATGGATTACTTTTTCATTCTCATGAACATCAGTCACTCTCTTCCTGGGATTCCTGTAAAATTTCTATCATGGATACACTTAAATAAACTCCTGTTTAGAAGCTCAGGCTTTAAAACATCCTGGTTCTGAAATTGTTAAGCACCACCAAATTGTATAATGTTTCAGTCAGTCTTGGGACATTGTGTTGTAAAAAAAGCTTTCAAGATATTTAGAGAAGTAAGGCCTTTTATTTTTGGTTAACGGTCATACGTAAGACCCACTGAGTTAAGATCCCTCTGTTTTCTGACTTCTGATTCAGCTGACCACAAGGAGAGCTTCAGTACAATCGGAAACGTGGAGGAAATTGCCTATAATGCGGTATCTTTTACCTGGGATGTCAGTGAAGAAGCCAAGGTAATAAGAACATTTAAAAATTTAAGCAGTAGAGAATTGTTTGTGTATTTTATTTTCATTATGAGCATGATTGCAAACTGAAGTCGACTATCTTCAGAATGCATTTCTTTACGCACTTCATTATTATTTCTTTATGCCATTCTTGCTGACTCATAGTAAGTGGGTTCATATGCTTTCTTCCAATGTTTTCCCCATCTTTTTTTTACACACCTACATTACCTTGCAATTGTTTTTACTGCATTCATGCTGTGGTGTTAGGCTACAGCCTTAGGCTGTTTATAGTGGTTTTAAACTTAATGTACCAATGTTATTTGAGAAAAAGTGAATAGATTAAAACAATAATTTACAACATTAGATTGCTTTTCTTCAAATTCTTCTTTAGCAAAAAGTTAATCAGAAATCTTAATGCAAGGAATTTATGGGGATTTAGGTCTTGCTTTGACTGAGCCATTCACAACCCTACATTTTAGGCTTATTTAATGCTCTCATTGTCTTCACAAACTATGCTATATTAACAAAATCGACTTTAGTCAGACCTTTAGGCATTATTCCTAAAGCCAAGAACCCCTGACCATATCCTAACTCGTCCTGGTGAGGCAACTAGTAAAATGCAACTGGACTTTTTGTCTTGGTTTTTATTATTTGATCCTTGTCTAAAAAAGTTTTAGGTCTGCAATTATGTGAAAAGTGTTTTCTGCTTCTATTAATTTCTGCTTCTAATAATCTAATAATGTTGAGAATATATTATTTTGAAGTTATACAGATTTAGGCAATTTAAACTATTCCATCCTTTCACCAAATGTACAAATCTGGTCAAAAAGATATTCATTGCATCTTTTTGGATTAATTTTGTGAGTAGGTATATTCTACATGAAGTTGCACAGTTGCTGCACATTGAAATAATTGTATTTTGAATCATTTTGACATTTTTGTTTTTATGATTACACTCTCAGCGGCAAAGATGACAAAGTGTAATCACAATTTATTCAAATTAATAGGACAAGTGGAATCTCTGATTCTAATTGAAGGGAAGTAAAAAGGTGTCATGTAGGTGGCTTAGAAATGAATATTTTAAGTGATTTTTATGACTCCTCTTGTTTCAGCTTTTACGGCCTGCTAAGGATTAGTGATTTTCAGTTCCTAAAATCATAACTTTAAATCTAATCATAATGAATGCTTTTCAAATGACTCATGATATTTATTTATTTCACATAACAATAAATCTGAATTATGTACTGAATTTTTTAATTTAGCCTTTTTCTCTTTTTTGCCCCCTATGCTGCTTCTGTCCTATGTTAATCTGCTGAAACTTGAATTTTCCTAAAGGAGTCGTGCCAATGGCTAAAAAAAGTCAAGTTTAGGTCTAACTCTACGCCACTATCAGGCAAAGTTGGTTTGCTTATTATATCTATTATGCTTATTCTGAGTGAGAATGGCTAAATATTATGCCACAAATTGTCATTATCATTGTTCCTCCTCCACATCGACACAGAACCTGGGGATGCTGGAAAATAGGTGGAAGAGATTGAGAGAAACAACCTTGTTACTGAGTGGAAGTCAGACACATCATGTTTTTTGTTTTTCTAGTGACTTCAGGATATTTCAGCTTTGAAACATGTTTGGCTCTCCAAGCTGAATTATATGGACATACATAAAACTAATGCTTTTTGTAAAGATGTTTTTTTGCCAATTATGTTTTTTTTTGTTTTTTTTGGCATGATGGTTTGTCTGTTTCCAGGCAACAGCAATAATTCTCGTTTTGACATTAAATTCCTCCAGCATGAATATGCTTTTTTAAATGGGAGTGTTTGTTTTTTTGTGCCTGTTAAAACACATGCACAGTAGGTATGGAGAGTATTCAGACCCCTTTAAACTTTTCACTCTTTGTTTCATTGCAGCCATTTGCTAAAATGAAAAAAGTTCATTTTATTTGTCATTAATGTTCACTCAGCACCCCATCTTGACAGAAAAAACCCGAAATGCAGACATTTTTTGCAATTTCATTAAAAAATTGAAAGAAGTTTGGGACGACCACAAGTCTTTCTTGACCTGGCAGTCCAGCCAAACCGAGCAATCGTGGGAGACGAGCCTTGGTGAGAGAGGTAAAGGAGAACCCAAAGATCATTGTGACTGAGCTCCAGAGATGCAGTAGGAAGATGGGAGAAGGTTCCACAAAGTCAACTGTCACTACAACCCTCAACCAGTCAGGGCTTTATGGCAGAGTGGCCCGAAAGAAGCCTCTCCTCAGTGCAAGACATATGAAATCCTGCAGTTTGCCAAAAAACACAAAAGGGAGTCCCAGACTATGAGAAAGAAGATTCTCTGGTCTGATGAGACCAAGATTGAACTTTTTGCCGTTAATTCTAGGCAGTATCTGTGGAGAAAACCAGGCACTGCTCATCACCTGCCCAATACAATCCCAACAGTGAAACTGCAAGGAAAAATGCAGAGGATCCCCAAATTCAGGTGTGAAAAACTTGTTGCACCATTCCCAAGAACACTCATGGTTGTACTAGCTCAATAGGGTGGTTCTACTCATTTCTGACCAAAGGGTCTCAATACTAATGACGATGTGATATTTCAGTTTTTCTTTTTTAATAAATTTGCCAAAAGTTCTACATTTTTATTTTTTTCTGTCAAGATGGGGTGCTGAGTGTACATTCATGAGAAATTAAATTAACTTTATTTTAGCAAATGGCTGGAATGAAAAACGAATGAAAAATTTAAAGGAGTCTGAGTACTTTCTGTACCCACTGTATCTGAGAAACCACACTACAGTGACCTTATGACCGTTTCAATTTCAAGAAAGGATTTTACAACTCTCAAATGCTGTAAGCACAAATACAACAAGCCTCCTACTCGTACACATCCACAGATGCAGCAATGCGTGTGGAGAAATCTAAATGACTTGGGTCTGTGGAGGTGTGAATACATGGAGGTGTGTAGGAGGCTCATTTGTGCTCCAGGCCTTTGCAGAAATCGTCCCTCACAACTGCAGGTTCAGGCATGATGCTGTCTCTGTTGCATAGTGGGAAAATGGCCGTGAGCTGCTGTGAGGAATCTCTACCGTTATCCGTCTCTACATGCTTGTTGCTTAAGCTGTTAGTCCTGTTTTACTGGAAATTTCACCCAGAGTTTATATTGGTTTGTGTGGTTTGGCATCTATCATGAGAATGTGTTCCCTTATGTAAATAGGTATGTATGATAACTGTGTGTAGTACAGTTAAGACTGTAGACTAATGACTGTTGTGTGATTTGGTTTGGGTTTAGTTTATCCTTTTTTTCTTAGATAAACGTATCTGCTTCTTTTGATCAGATTCAGCTTTGAGACAGAACAAGTTTGGAGTAGAGCCATGCTTTGCAAAAAGTTATCATAGATGAGCCTAAAACAACATTAAACCCGTACAAGTTTCAGAAGTAGAACTCAAGCTTTTGCATGTGTATAATTCACAAGCTTTTTCACATGAGAAGACATTAAATTTCAACCTTATTTGGTATCAGGCCGACACTACTTTCAGAAGAAAGATCTTGCACAGTATCGACTAACCTGATTACAGGCACATTAGGCATTCTTAAGTCAATATAGAATTAGCTTTACTTTCATCATGTTACAAAGGTGAAAAAATGTATTAAGTGTTAAGCCATACCTGCATCTTATTATAGATAACCATTCCTGAAAATGATGTGCTTCAACAGTAATAGACCTGGGAATAGTGGTGACCTGATATAGCTGCTGAACATGACGAAAGAGTTATAGAGGAATGAATATAAAAATGAATAAAGATTGCAAAGTCCTGGCAAAGACTTTGGGGTCAAAAACACAAATGAAAATAAGAAAGATGGTGTCAACCCCAGGGTTCTGGAAGCACGCATTGAATATTTACGTTTATTTATTTAGCAGACACTTTTATCCAAAGCGACTTACAAAGTAGAGAGAATATCAATTTATTATTTGTGCTATATCAGTCTTTGAAAGGGATAACGGTGATCGGCTGTGAATTAGGTATTTTTTGTGATTTTAGGTATTGATTTTTAAAAATGTGTTTATGAAACTAACATGTTTGTTAAAAAAGTAAGTCTACAAAACATAATATTCAGTATCTTTAATTTTAATGCAAGTTTAGATTTTTTAAAATAAATTTTAACAATCAACAATAGATATAAAGTGAGCTAACTTAATACAAACTTTTTTTGTTTATGTTTAGAATTTTAAATTGAAATTTGAATGCAGGTTCAGATTTTTTTAAACAAATTTTAACAATCAACAATAGATATAAAGTGAGCTAACTTAATGCAAACTTTTTTGTTTATGTTTAGAATAGATTAAATAATAATATATTGCTTTATTCTACATGGCAAAGTTGCGTGCTAGAACATTAGTTTATTTTGTGTTGGGGTTTGTCATTATTGTATGGAAAAGTGCAGCTATTTTCACCACGCTGTTGATCATAGTTCTTGATATATGTTTGGTTTATTAGAGCCTTAGTCAGAACAAGAAATGTTCATTATAGTGAAATACATTCCTCGTTGTTATTTTGGATGACTTTTCTGAACAAATACAGAAATAAATTTCATATTCTGGACATAGTACACATTTGCCCAGAGCTTAGTTCACCATTAAAGTGCCCTCTTTGCTGTGGGACTGAATGTGTGTGGAAAGCCCACACACACCATTATGGTTTGACATCTTTGCAGTTTCCTATTCATATGAAATGTTTTCCTTGTCGTTGCTGTTACCTTGTTTCCTATAAGAATCTGTTCATTGGTCCAAAAAAAAAAAAAGGAAATAAATCCCCCAAATCTTTAACTAACTTTATTAAATGTGATAATTTATATGAACAGCAAATTTCCTTATTTGGGGAAGCATATCTATAGAAAACTACAGTTTTTTTGTTGCAAATCTTTGTTGAATATTCCTATTTCCATTTACTACTTTTCTATTGTCTGGTAGTAGAATATCTTTTGATGCAAGAAACCCTCATAGGGAGTTTGATTCTCATGGTCTATTGTATATTCATCTGTGATATGTTTCAAATATCAAATCTGTTCATTTTATTTGTTTATTTTCCCTAGGTCTTTATTTCTGTGAACTGTCTGAGCACAGACTTCTCATCACAGAAAGGGGTGAAGGGCATGCCTCTGCTTATCCAGATTGATACCTACAGCTACAACAGTTGCAGCAGCAGACCCATCAGCAGGGCCTTTTCTCAGATCAAGGTCTTCTGTGACAAGGTGAGGAAGCATCTTAGGCAAGAACAACTGGCTGATCAACACCATTAATATGACTTCAGACTAACAAAAATGTTATATATTTTTTTCATGTGTGCTATACAGGGTGCAGAGAGAAAGCTGCGTGATGAGGAGAAGAAATTATTAAGAAAAAGGACAAAAGGTAAAACCCCCTTGATTTAGAATTCACCTTCCTAAAAAAATCAAAAGTGACTGGAACAAGAAGAACAGGAGAAAAATAAACAGCAAATATTGTTAGACCTCATACTTTGAGTGGTTTCCTGGCACCAACTATCTAGTTTATGCTCTATCTTAACAAGGGAAAATTGGCATTGCAGGATCAACCTCCCTCATCAAGAGGGCTGAAAGCACTCTGCTTAAAGGCATATTTGACCTGGACTCCCAGCCGGTTCTCTTCATCCCTGATGTCCACTTTGGGAACCTGCAGCGAGCAGGACAGGTGAGAGACCAAGGCGCTCATCTATTTATACACATGCACAAGGCTTGTCTGGTCCTAGACTCGCATTTCATGTTACATTTTTACTTTGTACCCAGGTGTTTGCGTTCAACACTGAGGAAGTATTCAGAGACAGGTGATCATCGCTCCACGGTGGCCAAATCAGACGTTTAAAATGAGAGATTCAGTTGTACTCCTTTCGAATCCACGTGTTTATGTGTTCCTATCAGAGGTGTTCCAGTGAGGAGGCTGCCATGTCAGGGAGATATCTGTCCACCCCAACACAAGAAGTCCAAACTGGAGCTGGATAGGAAAGGTAATGAGTCTTATTTTCCCAACATTAAAACAAAAACAAATAAAAATTTAATCTCTATTTTCCAGTGAATTAACATTTTGTCATCCCTACTCCAATGCTTAATTAGTTCTGCTATATGTGAGGAAGGAGTGTGATGAAGTGTTTGATGCCCTAATGCTACATGCACCAACACTCAAAGCACTTATAGAGGCAGTAAGTATTATTAATGCTCCTTGTTTAAGATAGTTGGATGCATATATATATATATATTGTGGAAAATATCACATAGTTAATTGATTTTCAGTAGTCTAACCTTTGGGAATAGTGATAGACAGTCTAAACATGTACAGTGAATCCGTTTACAGATCTCAGAGAAATACTGTCTGCCTGTTGATAAGATGGCCAAGGTTTACCAGAAAAGCAAAAAAGGGTAAGAAACTCCACCAAAATAAAGATAATTAGAAAGCAGTGTTTAATGTGTTTGTAACAGCAGCTAGGCCATTCTTTTAAAAAATAATTTAGCTTGGGCTATATATGTGTGTGTGTGTGTGTGTGTGTGTGTGTGTGTGTGTGTGTGTGTGT
>JABUIW010000019.1:16811946-16848857 GCA_013363375.1 Menidia beryllina
ACATTTAATTTAAAATACAATTATTTATTTGTTAAATATTGTCGCATTGTCTTTCCACCAAATAACAGAAAATTATCGATAGTGGTATCGATAAAGACTCGGATCGATAAGGAGTATCGATAAAAGTATCGATATCAATAAATATTAACGATCCCCATCCCTAGTTTTAACCTGACTATACAAGACATAATAGATTTTCCTAACAATCACCATATACCGAACCGAACCGAAAACCGTGACCACGAAACCGTGAACCGAACCGAACCGTGGATTTTGTGAACCGTCCCACCCCTAACGTTCACCTTTCATAACGAGGAAATCAAAAGGCGCAAAAAGGCAATAATAGGAAAAATGAACACAACTTGGGGGAGAGTTCAAGTTATTTGCTCTGACAGTTTAAGTTGAGCACTGTTTGAGTTGCTTTCTCCCTTCATTGGGCAGTCACAGCAATAAACACTCTGCAGTCCTCTTCTATTCTGTTGATAGCACAGTATTCAGATTAAAGATAGACGGGGTTAAAAATCCACTACAAATGAGTGGATGAGATACTTTTATCTTTGTGCCTGTTTTCAGACTTTGCCATTATCTGAAAATGAGTGAGGCTGGTTGTGATCTGTCCCATTCAATTACTCCCACAGTAAGGCTAATTATGAGCATAACCAGCATTTGCACACTCTCCGCAGGAGAGAGCCTTCACTAGATAGAGTAAGCCACAGCTCCCTGTCACTGCCAGTTGAGCTTAGTGTGAAAAAAAAACATGGATATAACAATCACAGTGTCCTCCAGGTGAAGCACTGACGAGTGCTGGCAACCGCCATCCAGCTGTAGCAGACAGTATGCACAGAATATGAACCACCAGAAAGATTTTTGATTACTTCTAAACTGTATTGCAATGGATACAATAAGAGGTCAGTGTACTTGATTCTTTTCTTAGAGTGTTCAAAAAGTATTTTGGCCATCAGAAAAAGAAATAACAAAAAGAGTTCCAGTTTGTTAATGACACTAAACTCAATAGTAAAATGTTTTCTTGCTGAATAATAATAAGAAATATAATTATAATAGTAATAATTCTAATAATAATAAAAGAAAACTGAACAATTATTTAGTTTGTATCTGCAGGTGTTCTATAAGGAACATTCTCATGGTGCTCTTTGGTAGCTTTTGTACGGCCATTTATACTCCAATTCCAAGCACATCAGAATAAATAGAAGTAAAAAAATAGTAAAAATATATACATTACATAATATCAAATGCCAAAATACCAAAAATAGAAGCCAGATGAAGTGGTTTGGATTTAGTTCTCCAAATACATTCACAAGTCTGCACCGTCACTAATTTCAGGTGGTGTGGAATCAAATTAACTTCTGTGAGTTACTAAAATAATTAACTACGGTAATCAAAAAACCTCCTACAGATAAATTCTAAAACACAATTTTTTAAAACAGTTTATAATAGATTAAAGGTAAATGTTAAGGCTTTGATAAGCAGGTGATGTTTAACATGAGGTGATGGTATGCTTTAACATGTTAATACAAAATAGAGAAATCATGATTAAGATAAAGAATTTTCGGTGATAGTGGCATCAGATGAATTTAGAGGACCATAAAAAAACATGATAGCACTGAGGTCAGAGAATAAATTTTTTTAGCCAATCGTCATTACAACCTGGACACAGATACTCAACAGAAGCTAGATAAATGTTGCATTATGAGAATCATCTGTCATATCTGCCCTCTGATACGCCTACAAGCACATACTGTGATCACATTAGGCTGCAGATGGCTTCACTTTAAATCCAGCAGTTTCTTTTTTTTCAGCAGTTACTTTCAAAAGTCAGTCAAGCCTGCTTTTTCTCTGCAGAGGCAGGTGCCTTTGAAGCAGGAAAGTCAGACAACGATTCAAACACAGTGAATGAGTAGAGTATATGGACATGAAGGAAGTAGTCTTACAAAGTTTAAGGGGATTATTTTCATTAAGTTAGTTGATAGAAAAGTCAGGCAATAATGTGTATCATTTGTTGAGGCACCTTCAACAACTTATAAGGAGTCATGTAGTCACAAATTCCCCAATGAAAAATGTACAATGAATTTATACAAACTTATTTTTCAAAATGGGGAAAGCCTGTTCAACAAAGTTTAATTAGCTTTATAATGACAAAGTGTCTCTCATTCAGATATTTTACAGTTTCTGTGCAAAATGAACATGATCTTGATGGTGATAGTAACAAAAGCACCTTTAGTTTGCTAGGTATGTTTTTCTCTTTAAATTTATTCAGAGTTGTATTTGTTTTAAAATTGCAGCTCAGAAATGACCGTCTACGCTGTATCTATTTAACTGACAGACACCAGTACAGCAGTTACAATTAAAATAATGTATTTTTGTATTCTTCATTTAGCAGGGAAACATTTCTCAGGTTAACACAGCTATTTAATATTTGACAGCCTCATGGATACATTCCTTCCACTCTCCTTGTAAGTGATGAGGCCTGTAAACAGTCAAAAAAGAGAATGACTCTTTATTATTTTCTAGTCTGTCTTTGCAAACAACCAAATTTATATTAGAAAGTGGTTAGAAGATTTACGTGGTCAGGTTACAGAGGGAAATTACAGAAGAGGTGTGAATAACGGTAATTTTGAGGCAGGAAGACAGCTCAAGCCTTGAAGTGTAGTCTTGGTGGGTGCATGCGAGGTGGTATAGTGTAGTTGCCACAGAAAGAGGTCTGATGTTCGCTTATTTACTCAGGTTTTAAGCTTTTATACTTGTATAAATGGCAATTAAAATGATTTATGGAAATTACATTATTAAAATGCTGGCAATCTGAACGGCAAATATTTTGAAAATGTGACCCAGTTCTGCCAGTCTCTGAAGCTATATACTGGAAATTTTCTTCATTGTTTAGGTTTTCAAACTCATGGCCAAATGATTTTTACTTAACTATACAATGTATAAATTCCCCTTTATTGATTCTAAACAACAAAGCTCAAATGTGTTTAGTGATCCAAACTTCAGTTACATAAATCTGAGCTGATGTGCATACTCCCCCTAACATTTACATAATGTGTGTTTACATAAAAACATTTTCACAGGAAATAGCTTCTGCCATTTCCTTACTTCCTTGAAGTTTTCTTCAAGGAAGTAGGGAAGTATTATGCTTAACTATGCTCTTACAGAGGTCTTTTAATTCGTTCAGAAATGTTTGCAACATGTAAGATACATTTTTTAAAAACAAATAATCAATATTGTGAAATGAGCAGGTACTAATTTTTTCAACATCACAAGAATTTCAATATGATTTCTTAAAAAAATATAAAAGTGCCTCTTTTGATGAGCACATGCTGGATGTTTTCACCATGTTAGAATCTCTCTCCTAGCATTGTTTATACTAAAACCATACAATATTACATTGTGATTTTTGCCAACATACGAATAATCCCTTTATCTGTTAAAATGTAACACACTTTTGCCTCATTTAGCAATGTAGGATGTGTGAATGTACAAATGATCCACAAATATACTCTCTGAAACTCTAAAAGCCAAAATAAGGCATAAACACTATAAAGTAAGTGATTCAGATTTGGTTCCCTTTGTTTCAGTGGTGCATGTGGAGAAGATTGGAAGTATTCTTTTTCTCTATACATTTAGAAGAAAGGAGTATATCACCCTAAAGTCATGTTTTTATGAGGAGGCACATTCAGCTCCATGTCTTTAAAAAGTTCCCCTTACCCTGAGGGGTGAGGGGAACTGATGATTTTAAAACACCAGATACGTTTTTAAGTGTTATAAAGCATGTGTTATTGATACAGTGGCAGCACTGTCAATAAAACATTGTTTAACAATCACTGTCCTAGCTAATGTTACAATAAATTAATATTAATCAATTAAAGCTCAGGGCCAACTAGCTATCCTGAGATCACCATGTGACTGAAACATTATCGCTGCTTTCATAATTTGGTATTTTAAATACGAGAAACTTTTGAAAGAAGTAGTTCAAAGTGCTGTTTTGTGAGACACTCACCTGTACAATCTCCAACATTTCACTTTTACTGATGTACCCATTCCCATCCAGGTCGTACATACTAAAGGCCCATTTCAGCTTCTGTTCAAGCTTGCCACGTGATGTCACACTTAATGCGATGATAAACTCCCTGAAATCTATAGTCCCATCACCATTAGCATCAAAAGTGCGAAAGACATGTTCTGCAAATTTTGAAGCATCTCCATAGGGAAAGAAGTTGCCGTATATCTTCTTGAACTCTTCCATAGAGAGGTTCCCACTGGGGCAGTCCCTCAGGAAGCCTTTGTACCACTCCTGGATCTCATGCTCTGTGAAGTCGGTGCTCTCCAGCAGGTCCTGCATCACCTCAGGACGGAGCTTGCTGTTTTGTTTCCCCATGTCTGTCTGTCCTTTCAGTCACTTTGCTCACAGCTGGAAGACAGAAAACAAAGTTTACTTATTAACATGTGACCAATTCCATCAAACTGTTCGTAGTGCACTACAGAGAAGGGATGAAAGGAAAAAAAATCCTCACACCCTTAAAAAGCTTGTTTGGCTTAGTTCCAATGGCCCCAACCTCCACATCATCAATGGTATTGTTTAGGCAATTGTGTCTCAAGACATAGAGCAGTGTTCTACTTATTTTATGAGTCATGTTGAGCTGTTGGAGCTGGCAAATGTTTACTCATGTGAGGGATAGAGTGAGCAACTTTTAGAAATGTAGATCTGCTATGGTATTCCTCAACAGAGCAAATAGTTGTGTGACTGTGGTTGACTTGCATTATTAGATGCTAAATACCACTTGTGTCACTGTTGGTTTTGATGCCATAATGAGGCGCGTGAATCAGCCTAATAACCACAAGCTGCTGTTTCCTCAAATAGCTTTCTCCCCCCTTTTTTTTTTCCAAAATTGAAAGCACAGTCCCTTTAAAACTAATGGAACTTTCCACAGTCAACAGGGCTGTTTACTTTAAGTAAACACAGCAACATATGCCCTGCAAGGGTTTTTACTCTATAAAATTTCAAAACACACACTTATTAAAGATGGCCTTGGATGAACAGGAAGAAAAAGTGGTCAAATGATATTTAAGATGAGCTACTCAACCAACATCCTTCCCTCATAGTATACTGAGAAAAAAACCTTTATAGTCTTCCTGGAGTTGCATTTGTGTTTGTAGTGCACCTCTTTATGATCCGGATAAAGCTTTATAATACCCATTTACAGTGTTTGTAGTAGATTTAATTGTTCATGTTAAATGAAAAATCAAACATTTACCTGTAACAGTCACAATGATGAGTCATTACCTTTAAGCATTTGAGTTAAAATAAAGTGACAATGGATTACTCTCTGACAATAAACGCAAAAGTGATCATAAGGATCAGTGTTTACCCACCATTTTGTTGAGTGATTATAGCTTTAGGACTGTAGAATTATAGGATTACCTAGATATCACAGTCATAAAATATCTACAGGAACAGACAACCTTCTTTTCTAGAGTTTTAGTTTCAAGTGGGTACAGATCAGAAACAAAATAGAGAGACATAGACAGACAGACAGTCAGTACATCAGGATTATGGTGACAAGAGACACAGTGGTAATGATATTTCTTATCTGTGTTTCTGGATGCACAAACAGGAAGTGCCTGGTCTCAGTAAGATTGCACTATCATTCTGTTAGTGTGTGTGCTCATACAACACTTATGCTTATACCTTAATATTATTCTTGACTAAGATTTCAAGCAATAAAATGCAATTAAGAGAGGTATAGGAGTAACAGTGTCATAAATAGCAAATTCTCTAACATGCTTGCAAATTGGCTTGTTTACGTTTTCTGTTTTTGGGTAAAGCATAGACAGAGTTATACGCTATGGCCTGGACACCACTCTGAAAAAAGTAAGGAAAATAGTCATCTCTGTCATTAAAACCATTTTAAATAAAACTGCATTGTTGGAAAACAACCCAACAGCATAGAGAATCCTTTTTGCATTCTCATGTGTCATTACTTTGAGGGTGAAACTATGTAAATTGTTGTTCGGAATTTAAATAAACAATTTGTGATACTAGTCCCGTTACTTTTTAGACACACCTTGTATGCTACAGCTATGTCATGCTGAGAGAAATGAACAACTCTAGGCTGTACGCCTTTCAGACAAGCAAATTTGAGGGACTTTTGATGATGAAGCAGTATGTGACAAGCTGGAAATGCAAACATATTTTTTTTAAACCTGGTGTAGCAGCCTTGAGCTAATGGATAGACTGTATGGTTTAGTAAAGTGAACAAATGTACATTCTCACTTTTCCAAGGTTGACATGCTCAAATGGTTAAAACTGTGACCATTTAACAGATCATATACAGTATGTCAAGACTTATTTTGTTGTGGTTATCAGATATTTATTTGTAATACAAAATAAAGAAATCAGATAACATGACAAAGTTAAACATGAAAAGTAGGCTATGAAAACAACATCTGCATGAAATGTACAGTGGCTAAAAATGTATTACATCACTTAGAAAAAATAGGAAATCTTTTAAACTTATGTGTGATCAGCCATTGAATCTACTTAGTCCTACATGTGCTCTGACTTGGCTACTTTATCAGTTCTCTCCTGTTGTTTCTGGATGTTGAAAGCACGAGTAATAGCTTTTCTAGCATCTACTCTTTTCTTTAAGCCCTCTTCCCTTAATCACTTGCTTGTGGTCATTCTGGAGATTTTCTCAAATTCTGAAGTAGAAGCATCTACCTCTGCCTGAAGATCAGCAGTGGCCTTTCTTCTGTTTCTGATACTACTTTTGTTTCCTGCCACTAAACCCATAGACTCCTGAAAAGTAGATGCAAAGCTTAGGCAAAATGATATACTGTACCTTGAATTATGACTAACAGCAGTAACTTGGTTCTTTTAATAGCTGGAGTCCAAATCGACATTCAGTTTGATCAGTTGTTACTTTCACACCAGTTCCCCACTGCATTTGTTGATGGTACATGTGTTCATACACACAACATTGTGAAAGTGTTTCTCAGCCCCTAACAGTCCTGCCAAATGGACTATAGATAAAGGGCACATATTATTGACTAACAATTCTGTCCCTTTCTCACAGAGTAGTCTCTATAATTTTGGACTCTTTTGAAGATATGATGGACTGTAGATGATGGAATTCTGTACAACTTGTGGACAAGTCGTCGGCAGATTGCTTAGACATCAGTTTTACTCTGGGCCCCTGCTCTTTGGAATTTAGGCTGTGTCTTTGATAATCATAAATTATCGTTAGTGTGGTGGTGAGTATCATAACCTAAATGTTGCAGTGTCTAATCTTGGTGTGTGTCCCTGTGAGGCTTTCTTTTTTTGTGTGATGGCAACTTCTTCCACAGTCAAACAAGAAATAAGATTTGTTTGGTCAACTACCTCTAAATCAATTTTTAGTTTAATGGTAAAAACAGTTAATCTGCAGCTTGTGTTTGTCTATTTTTGTCCACTTGTCACTGATGATAACATATTAAGAAAACAGAGGATGTCACCAACAATCAGTTTTTGTAGTGCCTTTAAAAAAAAAAATGTTTGTGTTCAAACTTCTACTCCTTGGTTAAACTTTTTTTTGGGCAGTTTAAGTGTTGGAGTGTTTCAATAAGTTATTTTCTGTTATTTTTATTTAGTTGTTTTCTTATTATATATATCCTATTTGAAAGCTCATCATAAAGATAAATTAATACATACATGTCTGGATGTCTATGTGTTTAGAAATTGCGATTTTCTTTTGTCTTTTACTGAACACTGGAGATTGACAGGAGCTGACAAAAAAATGAGTGGGCATTGCTGAAAGACAGCACACATTTCTCTGCCTTTCAAAGCTGCTGCATATTTCACAGAACTGGGTCCCAAATAACTCTGAAAGATAGTCGCCTTGCACTTAAAAGGGACGTGTTATATATTCTTCAAACAAAAGGTAATACATACAACAATTAGGTGTATGTTACCACCATACTAAGTAGGAAAGATTAGTGAATTTAGAGAAGTAACTGTTGCCAAACACTAATCTGGAAAGCACCCAAAAACCATAAAAAATATTAAAAAAGGAGAATGATTTGGCAAAAGTGGAAACATTCAAGATTTCCAAAGAAATTAATGTTTTAGCAAATTTTTCCCAAAGTCATATAGCAAACTTTCAACTAATAGAAGCCAAAAAAGTTTTCAGATGATTTCCTTTGTAAGAACATGACCATAAGGGCAAATCTTTTGACCACAGTGCACAGTGTACAGCCTGGTATTCGGTACAAATCAAACAAAAAAATATCAGTCCAATTACCTCGTACAAAGTTACCACAGTGGTATATGAAAAATTTTGAGCATGTTTTGTGGATTTGAACTAAACATAGGCCCAAATAATGCAATGCAACAGGCGATTTTTCAGATTGCCAGCATATCTAAAACAAAATGGCTGAAAAGAGAATGGATAAATATTTAGCATTGGCCTTATCAAAGTTCAAATCTCAAACTGATCAGCATGCCTTTATGGGACCTTAAGACAACTGAGCTTAAACATCTGATTGCCAACACCAAAAACCAAACCAATGTTGCAAAAGGAGGAAACCAACATTCCACCACAATTAGAGAGACTTAACAATATACAGAGAATATATTTTAACATAAGGTGGAACATTGATCATTTCTGACTAATAATCAAGAACCTTTCAATGGCAGAACATTCACTACACAGCATGACGCCAAATTACATGGTAACGTATAGGAAAAAAAACAGGGAAAAAAACATATTAATTGGTAAAAATCATCATTTACTGTCTGTTTTTTAAACTGCTTACAGTTAATATTTTGCAATTTGATATTTTTTTGTTTTTCTGAATGGGATGAATGAGGAAATGAAATTTGCACAAGGGTACTTTCATTGAACAAACATGAAAGAGAGAGAACATGGATGTTGTATTTTGTAAGTAGTGCAAAAGATAAGCTTATCCAGATAATCTGAGTTTGCATTTATAAACTTTTTGACATAAGGACTTAATTTAACAGAATTTGTTTTATGTTTAGCTCCCCTTAAGGTTAAAGAATGTAACAATAGAGGGAAATTATTGTCTTTAAATGGAACTGCATATATCTATTGACATTTTTATTGAGTTAATGTCATTTAACTACATTGTTTGCTCCTGTGATAAACTGCTGAGCTGCCCAGACTGGTTTGACAACTGGGATAAGCTCCAGTGCCCCTTGACACAAAATGATATTAAAATTGCAATACAATGAATGAGATAAATGAATTGGCGGTATCTTTGAAATGCCTTAAGATGACATTTGTTTTGAGAATGTACTTGATAAATAAACTTAAATTCAATTAAATTAACACTGCTGTGATAATTTCAAACCACTATTTGAGCACCGTACATGTCAGCTCCATGGTACAGACAAATGCCTAAATGGCCACAGCTGCATGACCAAAAGCCCATAAAAACTTTAAGCAATCAAAGTTAGCAATCGTGCTAGCACTGGTGTTCAGAGCAATTTCAGGCCCTAGATTACCAATCTATTTTCTATAACATTTATTCCCGACAGGGCTGTCTGGACCCTTTACAAGCGACAGACAAGACAGGTCCATTGCAGGGCCACACAGATACAAACACAAACTCACAGGTACAATATAGAGTGTCCATTTAACTATGGGGGAAGGGAACCGAAGCACCCGAAGAGAACCCAAGCAGACACAGGTAAAACATGCAAACTCCACACAAAAAGATTCTAGTCCCTCTGGGATTCAAATCCACAACACACTGGATGTGAGGTGACAGTGAAACCCACCACACCACCATTCATCATAACAAAAATCAGTGTACTTTAAAATTAGCTAAAAACACATAGTTTTTAATTCTGACAAACATTCCATTGTGTTGTTTTAGGGTGAGATGATCAAATCAACCTCATGAAGGTGATTGCCTTTTGTAGCTTGTTTTCTTTTGGAAATCATAGCTTTAGTGCTCTAAAAATTGCTATCATGATAAACAGCATATCTCATTCCATATAAATGGAAACCTTGACAGGTGAGGCCATAAGCTACGCTATGGATTTTTGCTTTAAAATACTCTACCATTGTGGGTAATGGATACTGCTACCAAATAAAGGTATTTTCTTTCAGGGAATTCTGGTCAGCATTGCACTGCAGTAAAGGGAGAGGATGACTTTAGGTCAGAGTACAATTTGAAGAGTTACAAGACAATTAAATATCAATACTCCATTGGTGATACTTCATAAAATATATTCAGGGCATTTGTGCAGTTATGACCCTTTTTACCAATTTATAGATTTATTCTTTAACATAATCTATCATACTGTAACCCTCTTTACTAATTTCTGCATGTTTCCTATTTCTATCCATGGCATTATTCTACATCTGCTCTCCTTACATTTTTTTCTTGTTTATCCAAACCTATCAGCCTTCCTTTTTTGCCATTCACAAAATCCTGGTGTTTCTTGCATCATGCTTCTACCTTCTATATTAATCATTCTCTGATTTATTCCAGGGTATACTGGACAGTCTCTCTCTTATGAAGTAATTTCTCTGCAGTTACCATAGTAACATTCAGTGAAATCTCACAGCCATTGATGAGATCATTGGCTGCGTGTACTGCATACACATTTGAAATGGGTACACATACACATAGAACTCTCAATCAAATACAGCAGCACAGTCAGTGACTGTGCAGTGTGTGTAGGCGTAGTTGTGTTGGTGCAGCAGTCTGAGGTGAGCAGAAATGGGCAAGTTGTGATCAACAGTTGTACAAATAAAAAAGAAGAAAGGTTTGTTCTGAACAAGCATTCGTTAAATGGATAATACATTCTTATTTTCTTTCAAATGGCAGAATTAGCTTTTAGAAAATCTTTCCAACTGACACACAAGTTCACAAAGCAGCTGTTACACAAGTTTAAAGAGGGCTTAAAGTCCAGCTGCCCCAGATTCCTGGGGAAAAGGAGTCTTAGAAGGAAAAGAGTTATCAAAGAATGTGTGGGGATTTTAAGATGTTGGACTTGGAGTGTAAACATTACATTATAATATGCACCAATGTAATATAGTAAGATTTTCTTTGTCATGGTTGTGCAACAGCATAGGCTTCTTGGTAAAAACAAAACAAAACACTAATATGTATCCTAGGTGTTGGTTTTAAACGACTCCCAACTTTACACAATGTTAAAGCATTTCTTGTGCAATACTCATTGTAGCCGCAATATTCATCAAAATATCATACATCACATGCCATCTTGTGGCCTCTTATATATATATATATATATACATAAAAATAAAATAAATATGTGCACTTCAGTCTTATGTCTCCAGAACAATAGATTATGTTCCAATGTGCTTCCTGCCCCACTATGAAAACCTCTGGGACAATCCAATCCAATTTTTTACAGTTGTACTAATTTATCACTAAAGCCATACTGTTTGCTTTATGAAAGCAATTAAAAGCTCATTTATTTGAAGGGAAAATGCATTATTCCAAGACCATGTTTTGGAATTTAAGAAAGAAAAATCTAAATGTCAATCTGTAAACAGTCTGCAATGTGCCTTGGCACCAAAGATGATTACAATGGAAAAAAACCTCTCCCAGCAAAACTTCCTGACAATGCTCTGGCACTGGGAAGGGAGGTAGGAAAACACAGACACAGGCGCTGGCAGATGTCCAGGCAGTAGCTGGATAGAGGGTAACTGAAAATAAGTGCCTTGATGAGTTTGTACGACTTGGAATGAAACCAAGTTTTCAAGGACCTGACCCATTATTGCCTCTGTGTACTTTTAGAGGAAAGCTGACTCTTGGTGAACGAGCACGTTCGCTTCAAATCAACACTAAACCAGATGTGCACAACATTTTAAGGTTTGTCACAATAATTGGTCCTGCTTGCTTTCTGGCTGGATTGATGCAGCCCACAGTCATTATTTTCAGTCCTTATACTTTTAAATCGCCTCCTTAGCCTTCATTCGGTTGCTATAGTAACAGACCTCACCGAAGGAAAAGGCAACCACACTTTGTGGATATTGATTCAGGAGAAAAGGATTGAAGTAGTGAGAGGCACTGGATGACATACCTACGCAAGTTCATATCATAATCAACTTAAAGGTTATGTCATTTAATCTTTGTTCACAGTGCATACAACTATTGAACTGTTATCCAACATCAAATGCATCAAGAAATAACCATTTCGGCTTGTTTGCTAGTATTAGATACAAACATTAAAAACAGGAAGTGGTGGATTATACAATGTCTGAGTTCATTCAACTATTTTAGGGCATTCATGAGAACCTGCTCTGAATGTTTGACTGTGTAATCTCTTCTAAGTCTTTTCCACTTTGCCGTACTGAGAACGACCCCTGCATACCCCTGAGATTGTGTCTAATTTGTTTAGTTCCCTGTCTGTGTTGGCCTGGCGGGAGCTCTGTCTGCCTGGCTCTGGATCACAGGACTTGCTTAATTGGTTGAATGACAAACTCCTTGATCCCAATGGGGGCAAACAAAGAAGATCTCTACCTCTCCAATTTTGTGTTCATCATATCTCTGTTATGAATAAAGGTCCATGAATTCTAGCAGCACTTTATTTTCAGAAAACTGACAAAGGGACCTTGCCTTGTTCTTTAGACAAAACTATTATTAAAATCACATGAGAAAAGTGGTTTGATGAGCAACTGTCAAAACAGCGGGAGAAAATATGTATGTTAAAGGGTGTGAGCTGTATCATGTGGAAGTGTATGAATCACAAAAGACAAGCTGATAGTGCAGGAAAAATAAAAAGAGAAAAATGAGAATACGGCAGCATATAGCTTGGGATATTTCTGATTGATTACACTATTGGGATTAGCAACAAGCTTTCTCTACTTCTTGTGGTCAAGGAAATATTGAAACAGGGTATTGTATCATGGAAAATAACCAATGGAAAGTAAAGTAAAGCACAGCTGAGGGAAGGGAGTAGGAGGAACCATGTGAAGTGCAATTTATTAAAAGAAGGTCTAAAAAAGGTAAAGATATCTAAATGTGGGCACTGGTGAAATCTTTTCATGGGCAGCTGTGGCTCAGTTGCCCACTGTTTGGAGGGTCAGTGGTTCAGCTCCATGTTCCTCCGGGCAACATGTCGAAGAGTCCTTTGGCAAGGCTCTGAACCCCAAGTTGCAAACTGGTTTAATCTGGTGTGCCCACTGGTGCAACCAGTGTGTGAATATTGGTGTGAATGACCAGTAGTGTATAGCGCTTTGAGTAGTCAGCTTGACTAGAAAAGCGCTGTATATGTACAATTTCAGTCTAGTGCAAATGTAAATAAAATGTTGCTATTTTGTATGTAAAGATAACTGTACATGAGTATTAGGAAAATTACAACAGAATAAGTTTACCCGTCATTATTGCAGTTCCCCTTTTAGACACACTGATTTCCATTAGTTTGTCAGTGAGTGTTCCATTCTCATATTTGAATGAGTATCGTTTTGATTTTTCAAGAGAAACTCTAAAGAAAGGCTCTGTACATAAGAATTCAGATACTGAAACTGAAATGAAAAAATAAAAGTCCAAATGTAACATGCAGGGCTCGTAAAAAAATACAAAAATAAATAATTTCTGAAATACAGGCACCAGAAAACAGAGGTAATGTCTGCATCAAAGAACCAGATCCAATTGTCCTTGGTTTTTGACTGACTTGACTGGGCCTTTAATATTTGAAGTGAGTGAGTGAGGTGCTTTGCCTCAACACACCAGTTGGTATAAAATACACATAGATTCTCACTCCATCCATGTGCAGGAGTGTAACCTATGTCACGTTGACTGGAAAAGATGCATCAACACTGCTGAAAATGAACATATATTTGTAGTATGAATTAGAATCTTAGTATAAACATTTTAACAAAACCAAAAAGGCACACAAACAATTTAAGAATCTTTCAATTTGAATCTTTAAACCATCACTGCTATTATTAATTAATGATTCCTACACATACATGTCATTCTATTATGACATGTTGCTGTTAAATTTGACTAAAATAGAACTTTCCTTGCTAGATAAGAGGCATAAAACTTTGAATCGCCATGTTTGGCCTTAAACTGGAACAGATGAGTCATGGCTCAGGCATTCACACAAACACCCAAACTTAATGTCCCATTTATGCCTTGACACAGACCACCAGGTGTGCAATTGTAGAGTTCACCACTGCTGTGGAGGACACTGAAAAGCCCAGGTAAGGGGGGAACAACCAGCATTGAAGCCTTAGGGTTATGATGGTCAATGCATGGTATATCCCAATAGCTTGTCAGGTATTATAGTATCATTTCTATCATTTATACATTCATAAATTTTTCAATCTGACAATATGTTGTCTGAAACTCAAATTTCATTGTCACTTAATGTGGCTAAGATGTCTACTCTGCACTGAGCCTCTCCGACACACTGTCTTGTGTACACCAGAATGAAGCTCTGAAATGCAAATTGACAATTGATTGAAAGGACAGAATTCTGTCACTTTAACATTGATGAAACCATTTATCTGATCTTGTGTCTAAAAAAGGTTTTATGCTGTCATGCACAGTATACCTTTAAGTATCCCTAAGGTTCCTGGTTTGTGTGCCCTTTCCCTGTGTTTGCATGGGTTGTCCCCAGGTACTCTGGCTTCCTCCCACCATCCTAAAAAAATGTATGTTAGGTTAATTGGACAGTCCAAATTGCCCTTGGGAGTGAATGTGAGTGTGTGTGGTTGTTTGTATCTGTGTGGCCCTGTGATGGACTGGCGACCTGTCCAGGGTGTACCCTGCCTCTCGCCCATGGTCATCTGGAATAGGTTCCATTTAATAAGGGAAAAAATCTTACAAACAGCGTATTTCTGCTTTTTAACATCAATGTGATTTCTTTATATATAATATTTTTAACAAAACTGTCAATGTAAAATGAAGTTCTTACAGTCGAATTTTTAAACATAAAAAGGGATGAAAGTTTACTCTTCAATTCGACTGCTTAAACTCTGTGAAGGTAATATTTTTAACCTTTTATTTGCCAACCTGTTGAACCAACTATCAAAACTGACAAATAACTGATTTCTTATTAAGTCAGAAGACCAGTCTTCTCTAGAAAATTTAAGTTCACAGGAAACTCCCTTTTCCCTTCAGTGTCCAGCATAACATGACAGTGTGTGCAAATTCCACTCCGCAACTAAAAATAGAACATCTGTTTCCCATAATTCTAAACCAATGCATGAGAGCCTCTAGGCAAGGTGATCCTTTGAAAAAGATCCATGTCAGTAACTGTCACCTTATGTGAGACCTTTATAATGCAAGACATCCTTTGTTGAATCCCACTGCTATCAACCCCTTACCCACTGGAGAATGAAACTAAAAATAGGTGACCAGTTGTATCTGAAATCCACAATCGTGTTTGTCTGATTCAAGGCATTGTATGGATAAATGTTGATTTTATACTGTTGCTGTTCAGATGTACCCTATAAAAAAAGCTGTTTTGAATTCCTGCATATTGACCTCATACATCTAATTATTTATGGACCCTCTGCAAAGAAGCAAGCAGATATTGTACCAATAAATCCACCTCAATACACATATGCAAAAGCTATTACAAACAAATTGAGTCTCTATTAATTAATCCTAGATAGGAGCAAAATGTTCTGCCCTGAAACACTGGGCCAAAACATAAAATGAACATAGAATGTAAAAGAACATACTTGGTTTATTGATAAAACCTCTCCATCTTTGACTCTTCAACAACATACCTCAAGTAGCAGCAACAGTAACGGCTGCTTAATGCACAACTTTTAGCCAATGAAAACACTTTGAACAATTCAGTTTTTGCACTTTCCGAAGTATATAACTACTGCAAGACCAGTAAAGATGCAAACGTTGACATGATTGAGTATAAAAAAACCATTTTCCTCACAGGCTCAGAAGTAAATTTTAGGCAGCAAATGATAAATCTGTAAACAAAAACCTTGATCTAGAAATTGTGACTTTGCAGAGATTTTGTATAATCCATCATCTAGAGGCCATGATATCATGCAAAACATTCTGAACATCTGGATTCTCTCTTGATGGAAAATGAACACTCAGTGCCTGTGATCTGTTAGCCTTACGGTTTCACTCCATTTACAGATTTTGTCATAGAAATCCCAACATAGACTCGAGAACAATTTGCCATTGTGTTTAAAAACAATGATAGAAACTCTGTCAAGCAAAAATGAAGTCATGTATAAATACATTTAATACACATTACTGTGTCTCTGGCCCACAACTCATTCATAATGGAAAAGTGCTCTATGGTTGGACAAATCAAATGCATAAATTCGTTTTCAAAATCCAGATTGCTAAAGCCATGTGACCAATCAGAAGCTTTTTTCAGCACTCAGTTCAAAGGAATCCTCTGCCGTTACTGAGGTGAGTTTGGGCCTAGTAAAGTTGACACTTGTACCAACTCATCACTACTCAACTTGTTCAGTTTTGTTAATAGATGCTAGCACCTGGTAACAGTTGCAATTTAAGCATCTACTTGGCAAAGGTTCCAAATCAGCTGAAAAAAATAGGTCCACTGACTGCAGTCCACTCATTAGCCTCAGAGTGGCATCACTGAACATGTGTGTGTCATTAAACTGATTTCTACACAATAACTCTGCCAGTTTTAAAAACAATGCAATAGGGACTGTGTCATTTTCTTATTTCCATAGTCGTTAAAAAGAAAAATGACTATAGACTTAAATGTTGATGCGATAAGTCTTGTGTCATGTTTCTGTTGCATACAAATGTCATCACAGGAATATTTTAGTCAACTTGCTGTAAGTACCCCATTGATATGGTATTAACTAAGGGAAAACATCTTAAACAGTGTTAAGTTCAGTAAAAATGACTAGAGCTTATTTGGTACTACTGAAAAAAAGTAATTACAGACATGGAAAGGCACCATCAATCCTGAAATATGTATGCAGGTTTTAGATTAAATATACTCCCATCCAAAGATTTTTTTAACTGGGAAGGCCTTGCATCTTTCAGCAAGATAACACTAAACTCCATACATACACCAATTGAAAACATCAAGGTACATCATGAAACACAGAGTATGACCTTGGAGAACAACATCTGGAACTCTCGAGTGGCTAGAATCTTTCATCAGACTGGAAAGGGATGACCTTCCACTCCAAAAGGCAGTTCGGTTCTCATATATGCACAATTTTAAAAACTACCACAATGCCACGCCACATAAATATAAACATAGCCATGTTCCAACTTATATCACGGAATATGATGTTCATTTTAGGCTTCTGCCAGATCTATGTTTTCGAATTCCAGCCAGCTAAGCAAAAAACTAGCATAGCTTTGATGCTAGCTACAATTCCAGTTGACTCTGGCCCAGAGATGAACACTGTCACTTAGAGGGGACATAGCAGAAGTAATAAAGACAGAGATGACAATCGTAATTGCTACTGATTTAGCTTCTCTTGTTCTACAGAACAAGTATAGTACAGCTGTGAGGCAGGAGGTACACAGTATCATGGTATGGTTACTGATGTAATCAGGCGTCAAAGACTTGGAAACTGGTCTCTCTGTCTAGTCGAAAGAGTTAAATGTTCAAAAAAACAGAATGGCTGAATAAAAAATAAAATGTAAAGAAATAGAAGGACGAATGTGAACAAGCAACATCAGAATCCTGGGGGTGGCAGAGGGAAACATGAATAATAAACCTTAAAATGGTTGGTTGGGGCCTGAGCAGTTAGCCCAGAGAAGTTCTGCAGACAGTTATCATAAGGTAACAGTGGAGAGTGGTTCCCAAGAATTGGAGGGGGAGGGATGAAATGTGAAAAAGTTTGAGTTTAAGCTTATGCTTTATTTGTTGGTTGAAAGTTCTTGTAACTGGTTTTATATTGCTCTTAAATAAAAAATTACAAATAGTATTGAGCAGCCACCCTTTTAACTGGCCATATGCCTCAAGTAATTCATTTAAAATTAGTCTTGTGGAATCTGAGGGGCCTCAAGTGACATAAAAAAATTAAACAATGGCCTATCATTAGATTCCACAGAGGTAGATCAGCAGGAAGTTTGCTCTTTGGCTGAAAAAAGAATATATATTTTTTGTCAAGAGGTCAAAGTGGTGATGAAAATTTTTTTTAGTAAATGTATTATTATGGACACTAAGTTGTTTCTGTTTGGGCTCTACCCCAAAAGACACAATAATAGAAAGAATGAATGGATTATCCTGGATATAGGGCCATAGATTGCTAAATAATGTATATCATCATAGTGGAAGAAGTCCCACAAACAAACTGTAAATCAATATCAAATGACATAAACTCTTCCACTAGAAGGAATTAGTTATATACTTAAGCGGAAGATGGATACATTCAAAACTATTTGGAAGGCCTTCATTTTTTATATGAAAAAGATGGAGACAGAAGAGGATTGTACTTTGAACTGCTCAAATTTATTAAGGGCATTGCTTGTTTTTTTTGTTGGCTTTTTGGTCATACTGTATATCATACCAAATATTGCATACAAATATGCTTTGTGTATTTTGGGCGGCTGTGGCTAAGGAGGAAAGGAGGAGGACTGATTGGAGAATCAGTGGTTCAGCTCCATGTTCCTCCAGGCCACATGTTGAAGAATCCTTGGGCAAGGCTCTTAGCCCCAAGTTGCCTACTGGTTGGATCTGGTGTTCCCACTGGTGCAACCAGTGTGTGAATGTGTGTGTGAATGACACATAGTGTAAAATGCTTTGAATGGTCAACTTGATAAGAAAAGTGCTATATAAGTACATTTCCATGCACATTTGTGTTAATTATAAAAAAGGCGTCTCAAATTCAATACGTTTCTATGTTCTACAGTAAATAAAATATTGATTTATGATCAATGCCGGAGTTTGTATGTTCTCCCTGTGTCTGTGTTGGTTCTCTCCAGGTTCTCCAGCTTCCTTCAAACATCCAAAAACCTGCATGTTAGGTTGATTGGACATTCCAAATTTAGGCGCCCATTGACTACTAGGTTAGGCTCCGGTCCCCCCCCCATTAGGGAATAAGCGGTTACGAAAATGGATGGATGGATCAATCCCCTCTTCAGGTCTATTTGTCTCTACTTCACATATCACAAAGTGCCATACCTTCTGGGAAATGTTATTGTAGTTTTCACAGAGAATCTGACTTTGCTGTGTTGTATGTGCTACAACAGTAAAACTGCACATCCTGGCACAGCAGTATAATCGGCTCTTAGGTTTCATGATCCTTTTACTTCTGACCTTGATGCAGAGAGCATATAAAGTAATGAAACATGTCACATCAGCCTAAGAGCAGCTGTCATGGTAGATTTTGGTCACCTGTGGTTTTACGCACAGCTTTAGAAAAGTTATAAATTTACACAGCAAACAGTTTAAGTTTTACAATGAGAGTAAGAATAATTGAGTTGAGTGAGCGGAATGCTTATTGTCTGAGTGTTTATGTGATTAGGCCAACATTGTTTTCACATCAAATTAAAAGAGCATGCTCTATAAACTTTAAATTTGAATTGAATTTTAGTTCATTCAAATAAATTAAATCAAACTCTAAACCTCTTCACTATAAACTGAGATATAATTCCATGTGCATCATGTGAAGATGTCTTTCCACAATAAACACTTAATACATAATACAAAAAATGAAAAATCCTTGTCACAGAAGAATTATACACATAAAAAGAAAAAAGGAAATTACTTTCTCTACTTTAAACCCTTTTACTTCTTTCCACCTTGGGTCATAAATCAACTATTACATAAACTGCCTTCAAGTTAAGTTTCCACCAGTGTTCCAAGAGACTCTCTTAAGCACAAAACAGGATGTTACAGCGTACTGGTTCATACAGGTCAGCTGAGCTTGAACATTGCAAGATTAAACTGCTCTCTCCAGGTTTTTTAATGGTTATGGGAATAATCATATATACCAAGTTGTCGTATTTGTGGGCCTCATTCAACAAACTCTGGGATACATAACTACCTTAAATCAATAAACAGCCAACATAGTATGTATACATATATATCATGAAAACACTAAGATTGAGCATGAAAACACTAAATTGAGCTTTTTCACTCATATATTCAAATCACATAATGGACACTGCTGTGCACAGGTGTAGCAGGATATTTGATCATACAAATTCAACAGTGACTCTACAATCAAATATAATTATTAAAGTTCTGCAATATTATGTGGCAGAGGCTTATTTTATCTGCTTAAAAGCACTGAGATTGCAGCAAAATAAAAAATTCCTTGTGTTAGCTTATTTCCGTTTTGTAAAAATGTTTCTATGTGTATACTCTCTACATTATGCCTCCTAATTTTAAGACAGAATAACACACCCTTCATCATATACTTGTTTTAAACAGCTGTTTGTGCACAGAGTGACAGGAGAAGACCTGCAAAAACCCTGCCTTACACTATACGCTATCTGCTATTTTCCTGATCTAATCCCATGTATTTTACTTATTTCAAATAGACTTATGTAGAGCATTATGTAACAATATAATTTATCCAAAAACAAAGCATAAGTCTAAAATGTAAGTATCAAATTCTAATTTGAATCCTGATTTCTTGGAATGCAGTGGATATTTATTGAGATTTGCTTTGACCCTAGAATACTTTGGATACCGAGAGACCTGTTACATGGCAGTGGATGGTGCCCAAATAATTAAGTAAGAGAGGGAAGCACTGCTTAAGAAGGGAGGAGAGAGGGGAGTCTTACAGCAAATGATCTTAAGAGAAGCAGTGAATGTATGAAGAGGACAACAAATACTGAGGGGAGAGGGTCCAAATCACTTGTTTTCAGCAAAGCTCTTTTTGTCCTCTGTTCTTGGCCAAACTCAGGCTTGTATGCTTTTGTTTGAGTCATGAAGGGAGGATTGAGGGATCAGTGTGGGGGTTGGATAGTAGGGTCTCATTGGACATTTGTTTTGCAAGAAAAGCTTAAAAATATTTGGTGAAAAAATTCCACTCATACATTCTGAATTTAAGAAAAAAATTAAGAAAAAAAAATCCAAATTGACATAGAAAGAGCAAGAGTTACAGTTTTGCCTTGCATACCTCTAAAGCTTTCCAATTCCTTCTGAGGGGGGCAGGTGGCAGCTGCTCTCTCCCACCTCCCGCCTTGCCTCTGTCTATGTTAGACAGAGCCAGAAGCTCCAGCCCACACTGCTGCCTCTAACATTAGCAACGCTTTGGGATGAAAAGCCATGTGGAGCCACACATCACGACACCCGAACAGCCCCTATAACGTAATGTTAGCAATCTCCTTCCTTCTGTCTTCTACCATTCTCTCACTTCCTGCTGGGGGGTTGAAAACAGATGAAGCTGTGTTTGTTGTGAAAGAAAGCAGTCTTTAAGAAAGAACCCTAATGAGGGGTCTTTGTTGAAAACCCTCGCACAACATGCTGCATTTTTTCTTATTTGACTCTTATGTTTAACTAATATTTATTTTGTGACAAAAAAGCCATTAAGGCAAACACAATCGTTCACAACTTCCCTTCTGCACAGTACAGAGACTCAAACATAAAATGAACTGGCCAGCTCTAGTTGCTACTTCTGCTTCTTGTAGCAACCGGAGGCAATGAATACAAATACAGAGAGAAAACACAAGGAGCTTACCTCACTTTATAACGGTGCACAAGCTGATCAGCAGTCCATCACACAGCCATTTCTGTCTGAACTAAGTTAGCGGCAGCAGTAACAGCCAGAGGAGAGGACTAGAAGCAACAGGCAAGGACAGAGGACACCACCGGAAAATATAAAGATGAGAGCAGGAGAAAGGGGAAAAGCATTCCCAAGAGGGGGAGGAGTAGAGCAACTGAGTACTTAAAACAGAGCTAACACTGACTGGCCGACTCACTTAGTCTCCTATAGTCTAAGCAGGAGGTTTTATTCAAAGCCCACAAACTAACACACTCCTCTGCCTGCCTCCCCAGCCTGACGTCAGCATAGTCACATGACCTCACTCTGGTGAGAGTGAGTGGGGAAATGAAAGTGGAGGGAACACAGAAAGAGCAGCATAAAGAGAGACAGAAAAGCCTGTGTTGCCGTGGTAACAGGCACACTGCACAGCAATGATTTCAACAGGTCATCTGACATGCATAAAAGATTTTCACGTGCAACGGAGCTTTTAAAAGATAGACTAATCTAAAGTAGCCATACTGAACAAAATGAGGGTGCAACAGTGGTTCATACTTCCTGTGTTTTTTTTCTCCCCAGCTTTCAAAAGCCACAATCAAAAATACAGGGTGCACCAGAGTATTTGCACTATTGAGACTCTTGAAATTCTTCGATCATATTTTGCAGATTGCTTTTAAACATAGTTTCAATGTTCAACAAGGGATTTTATTTATCTGTTTCTAAAAAAAAGATTCCTAATTCAAATGAATTTACATCACTATTTGTTGTTTTTATAAAGTTTGTAATAATACCACAAACCAATTCAACCCATGTAAGAAAATAATTCCAAAAAAAGCAGCATACATTTAAAAAGGTTTAATTAATTGTTAATTTTAATGTAATTAATATATAATACTTTTGGTAAAACTACAGGATAACACAATAACAAACAATAAAATACAATATGCCAAGAGGGAAATGTACCAGCTCTGCCAAAATTCCAAAATTAATAAACCAATGCAAGTCCCTTTGTCAGACAGAGACTACTTCATATTGATTGGGTGGCAACTCAATGTGCTATATATGAATTATGTACTTCTTTGTAACACTTAAAAGATGATAATCGATGTAAGGTAGGCCTACTATTATAAACTATTCACTTTTCATACAGCAGAAGTATGTTGCAATCATATAAACAAATAGATATTCAAGACATTACAAACCGTTCATGAGAATACGACAGGTCATAACCAAAAAAAACAATTTTAAACTACATTTGAAATTGAATTCTTTCCTCCACGACAGTAAACTACAGGATATTTTTTTCAGCATTTGAGACAAATCAACAAGAGAGACTGCTGCTCTATCAACAATGAGGGTGGATAACAGCTATACTGTTGCTCACAATTTGCCAAATGATATTGTGATAAGGGAAATGTCTTGCTATCACAATATCAAACGCCACTATTTCATTATAAAAAACTAAACATTTTGGTTTAGGACAAATATACTGCTACTGTACGGCTGATGTATATATTTACGTAACACATAGTGATAGTCAATGCAATATTCTATATTATAATCTAATTTTCTATGTTTTCCTAATGTCATGCTGTCCTACTTCCAGGGCATCCCTAAATTTGTAAAAGTGTTACAAAATTAGGTTGACAGCTGTTATGTCTGATAAATTGACTAAAGCTATCATTAATAATGGCAATATGACATGTTTTTCATATGCAATTATTACTGTGTAAGGACAATCATATTTTGCAGTACTTCATTCACTGTCCAATCTTTAACAGGAAGCGCTGCACACACCCTGTCTGCCTTCACTTGAACAAATTTATGAAGCACTCATAGTAAATTCTCTACAGACAATATTTTCCCCTTCAGGCTTAATAAGGAATCCAAAAATTCACAAACTTATCAGCAAACCTTATCGTTGGTAGCAATAAAATACAATATTAGTATGTGAAAATTGTGTCGGGACTATTCTCCTCAATGAAAGAATCTTGAAACTCATCAGTTGTACAGTACTGTAGTTTAATGCATATAGTTACTTTTATAAAAATTCGCTTTTGTGATTTTAAATAGATATAACTTTTTTTCAATAAAAAACTTGCAATTATGGGGCTTAGTGCACTTTGTTTGTATATATGCATTTAATCAGAAATGTGGGCTTTTTTCATAGTCATTTAAGCTATTTAAGGGGGGTTTCTAAAGGGGGGGGGGGGGGGGGGGGTCACACGAAAGAAGATCCTCCTTATCCCATCCTCCATTCCCTCAAAAAACAGCAAGTGAGAACTGCTTTCGTCTGACTAGATTTGTGTCAATGGCATCTGTTGGCCAACTGAATGGAGCACAGAGGGGCCCAGGGTGGAGGCAGGGGCAAGGTCAGACTGGTGGAAACCACCCAGTTGACTATAGTGAGTGTGGGTATTTACTGCTGAGGGGGGGACATTGGGAAAAAGACAAAAGACGAAATGGCAAAAAGGATTGAGAAAACTGAACATTAAATACACTGGTTGTTTTTGGGGGCTATAGAAGAAACAAGTCTTCTAATGTATTAACTTAATTTCTGCTATCTGCAGATATAAAAAATGTATTTTAAATATTTAAGGAGGTAGGAGGTCATGAAAGATACTCCTTGTTACCGAAGATTAAAGACAACAATGCACAAATTTGGAAATGTGGTCCACTTACATTACATCAAAGGAACGCCTGTGGAGGAATGTGTTTCAATGTGTATGTGTGTTAGGATGTAGGGTGGGTAACAGGCACAAGAGGGAATTCCTTCCTCCTGAAGACTAAGGAAGCAACAGCATAGATGGCAGTGAAAACAAATTCTCTTTCCAAGGCAAACGCTTCTGAACTTTGGAAACAAAAACACCACTTGCACAATGAGTGTTTCAAACTTAAATAACTCAACATTTGTTTGATTGTGTTACTAAAATCAGCTGAAGGTAGAAAGAAAGCATAAGTAAATAATTAAATAAAATGATAATTATAACATTTACAACAACAATAACAACTAAGTTCCTACGATGGTCCTAAAATACTAACAAATACCAAGTTGGATCTGTAGTCAATATTTGGTTCTTAATATTTGTAGGTGGACAGAAGGTACAACATGACAAAAATGAATAATATAGGTATAATAAGCTATCAGAGAGGAGAGATATGTACATTTATTTCTAAGGTTTGTGCACCACATAGACATTTATATAAGAAAATAAAGATATGTTTTGGAGATTCAGGAAAGGTGATCAAACTGGAAAGAATAAACTATGAGTTCAATGAAAATGTAGTCCTGAATGAAGAGACATTATTCTTCATGCCTTTGCATATTTTTTGCTACTCTGAGGAGAACAGTAAAATGTGATGGACTCAGACAACAAACAAATAAAGCTGAAATACAGCAGACGCAAATATTTTAGTCAGATCATCTTTTTGTATACTTGCTTAATCCAATACAAGTTTATCCCACTTATCTCAAAAACACTTAGGCCAACTCCGCTCTTGTTTCAATTAACAATCACAAATTCAGAGAGATGACTGATGGTGACGGTATTAGATTACTTATGAACTGGGAAATCAATTCACACTGATCTCTGAAGGATTTAAAAACATCACTATTTCTGCTCTACATCAACTTTCTAATTATTTTTAAACTGACATTTTCAAATGTTATCTATCTTTAACAGGGACACGTATTCAATATATAAATAATTAAATTACGCAAATATAATGCTGATATAATAAAACCATACATTTCTGTTTCATTTAATTAGTTTGGTTTGACTATTTTCAGCCACTTTATAACCTTTCCTCTTATTGTTGCCTTACACTTACGACATCTTACATTTTGTCATTATCACACATCTGCAATCACTGTCCCAAGCAGCATTCACACTTACATTACTGCACTTTGTTAGACCCTATGCTTTTGAACTAACTTCCAACAAGTTCTCTTCAGTTTTCTTCAAACAAGTCCCAATTTTTAATTTGTAGGCGCACAGTTACTCCATTGAGCAAAAGATGCAAATAGAGTAGAGTAGGCCCAACCTGAGCTGCCACCTTATCTTTGTGGAGGGGTTTGAGTGTCCAATTTTCCTGGGAGCTATGTTGTCTGGGGCTCCAGGCCCCCTGGTAGGGAGACTCAAGGCAAATAGGTCCTAGGTGAGGGGTCAGACAAAGTGCACCCCAAAGACACCTATGATGAAAAACAAAAATGTAACCAGTGTTCCATTCCCTGAATGCAGATCACCGGTAGCACTCTGGTGCCAGGCCTGGAGGTGGGGCACGCTGGCAAGCGCATGGTGGCCAGGCATTTACCCATGGAAACTGGTTAGGCATAGCCTTAGGAGGAAACATGGGCTCACCACATGTGGGAAGAGCTAAAGGGGATGGGTGCAACGTGCCATGGGTGGCAGCCGAGGGGGAAGCTCTCAATTTACTAATCAACCTACGTTCCCACCCTTATTGATCGTCATGAGCTTTGGGTCATGACCGAGAGGTGTTCTAGGCATGTCCCACCAAGAGGAGACCCAGAGGAAGACCAAGGACACGCTGCAGGAACTATGTTTAACAGCTGGCGTGGGAACGCAAAAAGGCAATTGTGTAGGGTCACTTGTAGCTTCCCTATAAAGCTTTCTATCTCCTATTGGAACACTTAAAATTGACACATGAAATTTAGCTATGGATGATTTACAGATTAAAAGCCGAAAGATGGAGAAGATAAAGGACAAGGAGACTGAAAATAGATAAATTACTGGACATTGGCCAAAGTTGACTACCTTAATTATGGTTTATATGTCAAAATGTCTTAACAGAAACCACTTAGAAAACCAGCCCCACCTTACTGTGCCTTTTTTTAGAGCAAAGTTTCTTTTAAGATTCTGGTAAGTATGTAGTCTCATGTTTTAAATGTTTTAAAAAGGCTGTTACACAGAAAAAGGTGATTTTTTGTGGCTTTTCATTCTACAATTTCCAAAAACCAGCTGGTATTAGATAGCAGGCCAGCAGGCCAGTCTCATCTGATCTCACAGCTTCCATCAGTACAAGAGATTCAATTTACAAAACACTGAAAAAAACAGACTGATCTCCTTCTTAGATTATGTAATGGTGCAAGATGGGGTGGGCCAGCCAATGCACCTTATTTAACAGGCTGATCCAACATTGAGAGCCAAAAACACATGATGACAGCATCCCAGAGCTCTGTGGTTGCGTAATAGCTTTATGGGTTATGTCAATGCACAGTAATTCTTTTAAAAAGAGATCACATTTAAGGAAATAAATGTTTCATTTGGTTAAGAAAGATTTTAAGTAAATAACTAAATACACAGTACAATAAATTATTTTTTTCTTTATCGTGGTTCAGGTTAGATAAATGATTTAGAAGCAAATGTGACCAAGCACTGAAGCACGGTCACCATTTGAGTCTCAGGGCCAGAGAAAAGTAGTCGACCAAAAATTTGGGTTATTTTGCATACGTATTCTATGGCTTAAATCTATGGCCTCTAGGGTTATATCTATTTCATAACCCTCCAACACAGAGGTTTAACATTTTTAGAAAAATGACACCACACACTAAATCTATCAGTCCTTAGACTATAGATTGCGTTTAATTCTTGGGTTAAAACATTATGGCTTATACTGATCTGCTGCCATGGTTTATATCAAACACTTTTCTCTGACTATAAAATAACTCAGCAACAACAAACCCTAAATCTTTTGCCTGAACTGGGGGGGCTGGAGCCTATCCCAGTATTCAATGAGCAAGAAGCAGGGTACACCCTGGATGGTCTGCGAGTCCATTGCAGGGCCACACATATAGACAAACAACCAAGCATACTCACACCACTCCAAAGGCCAATGGATTGGAACGTCCAATCAATCTAACGTGCAGATTTTTTGGACGGTGGGAGGAAGCTGGAGAGAACCTGGAGAGAACCTACACAGACACAGGGAGAACATGCAAACTCCACACAGGAAGGTCCTGACCCCCCCAGGGCCTTGAACCAAGAACCCTCTTGCTGTGAGGCGATGGTGCTAACCACCACACCACTGTGCGGCCCCAACAACAGACGGGATCCAGTTAAAGTAGTTCAAAAAATATGCTCATCTCTCTTGGCACCAATTAAAATTAACAGCAAATAAATCAACCTTTGATGTGTCTATATTTTATCGTAATCCAGTAAGAAGATAATTATTTATGGAGTAATATCTATTCCACATATAGCTGACATGTTAGGCTGCGAAGAAACAGGAAATTATGAGAGGGGAAAAAATTATTAAACAATTAGTAAAATGTCTCACGAGTTACTCAACAGCATTACAACCTACTCCATCCTTAGTGATTTGGGCACTATAGACAGAAGACAAACTGATGGTTGGGCCTACCCATCCCTTTGTTTCTTTCTTTCCCTCTTTTTATGGCAGATGGCTGGCTTGATCCAAGAGGAGGATTAACCAGAGCCCATGGTCAGTTCCTGTCTTATCAGAGAGCAGCAGGTTGGAACTCAGAAGCAAAAAAAAAAAAAGAGACACCATCCCTTATGAGTCATATCTTGGTCTCCCGGCTCACTATTACTGATACACACATACAACAAAAAATACATTTGTATCGATGTTTATAACACACACACTACACCCTCATCAATAATATCTGTACTCAAGTAGAGACTATGTCTATACATAATGATCACCTTTCACTGAGATAGATGCAGTTCATTTGTCAAATTTCAGACTAAACCTATTGACAGCAGCATTAGTGGCACTTTTTCTTTCATCAGTAAAGATTTTCAGAGTCAAAAGGGAATGATCTAACTTTGAAATAATACCAGCACACGTTACATTCACATGTAAGAGCTGGTATGAGCTAAACAAAATATCTAAATTTGCTTTGAAAATTAGACAAGATCATTGTCTTGATGAAAAAAAAATCAGAAATTCCTTATTAAGAAGGGTATTGCATACAAGATTAATTATTACTTAACTAATCTAAAAGTAATGAATGTAAGATCTGTTGTTCAGCTTTATTCTCTTGTGTTCTTTTAACTGACCTGTGCTAACTTCTCCTTTACAAGTAAAATTGTAAAGGAGTAAAATTAGGACTGAGATCTGAATTTAAAAAAAGGCGCCGCATTTACTATCTAACGTTTTTTCCTAACCTTGCTCTATCAGGGTTTTTACACCTTGTTTAAAATGTATCTGGGTTCTTTTAGTCACAAAAGGGGACCATGTGGTAGGCTGATTTACACCTGGTTTGTGATCTTCTCTAGTAAGCATTTGTTATCATTGTAATTTCCCTTCTCTGTATACAATTGAACACAAAGCCTGTATCATTGTGTCAGCCGCTGGTAACAAAAAAGGACATTGGTTGTAACTCTAATGTTAATGTAACTGTGAACAGCATCGAGTATACTGTTAGACACAGTTAGACATAAACCTGTTTTTGGTTCACCTGAATCACTTCAACCGAAAATATTTCGCAAGGTTTTGTAATGTAGATGTTGCATGAAAATTAGGCAAAATTACCATTAAATAATAAAGGAAAAACTGATTTCAATATGAGCCAACTGAAGCTTTACAAGCCCCTGCAGTACACATTCCAGAGTCTCAGAGAAAATATAAAAAAACAAAACAACCCTACTCCCTGTCAAATGAAACTTTGCGGATGGGCTCCAACATATTCCTCCTTAGAGGCAACGCTTCATGTTTACTTTCAATATTTGAAAATATCAGTTTTGAGTAAAACAAAGGGCGCCCAGCTAACCTGTAAACATCCAATTTAAGGACTAAAGGCCAGTGCCCAGGCTCCATGAGAAAGAATCAAAGTGTTCACAGCTCTAACATTTACTGTGACTGTAGAAAAACGAAAACCAAAGTAGAGCAGAGGCTTTTCTGTGAATAATAAATCCATTTAGTTCTGATTTTCACCCTGGTACAGGACAACTTTTTGTTTACACAGGTAAAACAATGTGGTTAAAACACATGATCCAACTGTGTTTAGTCTTCACAGCTGTGAGAGCCCTAAATGCAATTCATAGTCAGTTAGTCCTGCCCTGAACCTGAAGGGGGAAAAAAAACGGTTCAGGACATAACAACTTCTATTTAGCTATAATAACGCTATATCCATAACATAAGTTCTGCTGATGCCAAATGAACATAACAAGCAACTCTATAATACATCAAATTAAAGTATATTTGATTTAGCTCTGAGGTCAGTGGATAACATCTGGATGAAATTCATAAGATACTGTGACTCGATGAGACTTAAAGTGTGAGAATGAGGCACACTTGCAGTCTGGTCTTGCTTCATACATTGGACCTATCCACTAGATGAATTATAGTCTATTTCTGTAAGTGCCTTGCATGCCTATGTGTGTGTTTACAGAGGGAAAACATGCACGCATCAAAGAGCAAAGGATATTCAGGCCATCTATCTCTTTTAATGTTCGTAACAGACACACATATTTGTCCCTAACTTATGAGTGAGCATGCATGATTATGTGTGAGTGTGTGTAATAACTTGAGCTTGGAAAAATCTGGGGCCTGGGAACTGTGTGGAAATCACATTGGGATTCCTCTGGCTCATCTCAGAGTCATGGGAAACAACACTGACTACAAACAACAGTGCTCACACACTGATTGACCACCTGACATTTCATTGTTTTGAGGGAACACTGCACAGCACCTTTTATCAGACAGAGGGCTATGATAATTTCAAAGACTGCAGCTTTGAAAGATTTTCTTCAACTTGAATACTGCTGAAATAATTTTTAATAGATAAGATGGTATAATTTTTACCCTGGCATATTAATAGAGAAAACTGATCCAGACAACATTAAGTCTATTCCAGAATTTCTATACCATAAACAAATTATTTTCAGAATCTTGCATCTTTTCAGGTTAGAGCTGCTGCATGAAACAATAACAATACCACTTAATAAACAGCACCCTTTTCAAGCTTTTTTATTGAAACAACTGCAGACTAACAAACAACTACAGATGAAGAAGAAAAGAACAATAGTGAAAACCTTTCAACCTGTCACACACAATTGCTTTATTTGGACAGTTCATAATTATTGTATACTTCAAATAGACTACAAAATAGAGTGCTAAAAATACTTTTTCCAAATATAACAAACACGCAAGAAAAATCTTAACATACATGAAAGCAATTTATGATTTATATACTGTATGCAGATTTTAAACACAGTCAAATTAAATGTAATTTTCATATACATAGCACTACTTTCTTTTTTATTTTAAAGATTTAAAAGAAAATTAAGTTATTATAACCACAAAGATAGTACGTTTATTTCGTTCATTATCATCCTTTAGCTCTAGAAAAGAGCAATTCTATCATGAATATACCAGATTTTTGAACAATCTATATATATCTTAAACCAATAAAAGCTTGCTCCTATAGACCACCTGCAGTAAGTGAATGGATGAGGAAAACTATTGCAGAGGAATATGACAACTCCTGAGATAAATGCCCTTTCACTACCCCGATCCTTTCATATAACACAACGTTCCTGGCACAACATAATGTGTTAGCCACAAACTCTGCAGGAAAATTGACAACTTTGATGAGTGTGATTCAATGTTTTTTATCTAATGGCTAACAAATACAAAGGGAATTAATAGATTGGTGCTTAATTTGCTAACACACTATATGTTAAGCCACTGTGAAACCAGATAAAATAAACAGAAAAAAATGTTTTAAAATGAGGTCTCCGAAAGGGGTAACATGTTTGCCAAGAAGCAGCTGCTTCAGTTTTTCATGAGTCTAAACAGGATGTCTATGGATGAGGTTAAGCTGTGGGTTAGGATCAGTTGTTACTTTTTTTTTTAATAATGTCAGCGTGCCATTGTCAGATTGAACTTAAACCTATGAGAAGTAGTCTGTGTAATAGCCACCTTTTACAGGAACTGTCCAATACCATCAGTTGGGTCTGGTGTTGGGTTACTATGTTAGGAAACTGTTACTGCTTTATTTGAAGAGATAAATAGCCTTATAATTAGAAGAAATCCAATTTCACTTTGCAACTGGATTAAAAAAATCTTTGTACCATGTATAACTATAAGCATGTAAGTCTCTTCATCTAATACATCCCAACCACAATCCTCGAAACCCATTGATGGAATCGAGGAGGATTATTTTCTTTGGTTATGTGAGGGCTGGTTTGGCTCAGGGCAATTTTTACAGTCCCACGAGTGAAAGCAGAGCCACTTCACAAAAATGCACTGTATGACTGCAGACACCACAGACTGTCCTTTGCCTAAGCTTATTTCACACAACATTGGTGACTAAAACAAAAGCTAATGACCTTGTAGTTGGGCTGTCCTCTGAAGACCATATAAGGCATGCAACTTCTGGTTCAATGACAAAATTACTTTTTGGGGGAAGGGGGCACAACAAAACTAAAAATAGAAGTAAAGCCACAGACGGAGACCAGCTTTTGTTTTTAAGACATCATATTCAATCAGTTCAAAGCTTTTCAAGCAGACCAACAGCACCTATCCACAGTGGCACTTCAACCATTGTAGCAATATAACCTATCAATATGATCCTTTCAGGATTTGTAAAAATTAGAGTATGGTGTACTTTGTTTCTGTAAGGCTGTGAGGAAATAATAAACTCCCCTGTGGAGATGTATGGCTTCAGTCTGAGCGCAGCAGCGAGAGGAAGACATAGAGGAAATAAATGCACTGAGATACTGACAGGCACAGAGACTGGAGAGCTCATGTTGTCTTTGAACAAAATGTCACACCAGGGAAACCTTTCACTGGTGCTATGGCAACATGTTCTGTGCAAATGGTAGTTAAGAAAAAATATGCATATACAGGTGAAAAAGCACCAGAAATACACAAATTATAGAGAAGAAACATAAAAAGCTATTTTTGTTTGTTTGTGTGTGCATGGATCTGTATTCATCCAAAAAATTAAATGTCAATAGCTATGACAAATGTAGTAGTAGTAGTCATACTGTAGAATTAACATTTCATTAGGAATCTACTGCAGGAAAATACACAAATAAAGCTAATGTCACACTAAAATTAATTTTATAGCCATAAACCTATGCTTTTGTCATTGGTCTATGTTTTTGAAGGCTGTCAATATTCTATTCCTAGTGTGTGGTCATGTAGTATAGGACGGTGGCAGTGTATAGCCGTGATAGTTCAGATTATGGCTTGAAACAATGATACCGGCAATAGGGAAATTAGATTAATTAGTGATGCACTTTATGAAAATGAGTGACAAATCCTTCACCAAAAAGCTAATCTATACTGCTAACCTTTGCTGCAGCAGCAAAAAGGTGGTTTGCTGTTAACATATTTCCATTTAGGACAAATATGTCACCTTCCATGTTCAATTATTCCTTTCGTGAAACAATCCATAATGATATTGCACAAATTATGAGTAGTGAAACATAACTTAAAGGTTGGGTTTACAAAGCTTAGCAGTTATTAGTTAAGCTAATTTGATTGACTCAGTTCAATAAATATCATACTCAACAGTAGCTGGTCCTGTGCTATACAACAATTTTGGGAAGACATTACAGTTATGTGGCATCCCTTCCAAACAGATCAGGATATACTCAGTGGCTGTTTAGAAATGGCCAGAAAAAAAAGATTTTTCTAAAGTTAAAATCTCAGCACTGGATATAAATGGGGGCTAATGTTAAAAACAACAAGAGAGGCAAACAGAGAAGAACTCACAATATATTTCTAATCCCTTTGGACACAATCCCAGGCAGTGTGGGTGTCTGGGCGAGACACACTTGCTCATTTGCTCAACACAAAACTGGGCTGCTGCTGCACCATGTTGTCTTCCTTCCATGTTTGCGGTGGCTACCTCCCAAATGTAACCCCCTCCTCTTATTCCCTTTCTCTCACACTCCCCATCACGCAGCAGTGACTGTCACGTTATAGAGCCCACTTGTTACTGTTCCACTCTTTCGATACTCACAGGGATGCACACTGCAATATTACTTATCAGGAAAGCATGAGCCAAATGTAAATCAAATGATTGGGACATTTTTTATAACACAACTCAGTTTAGTTTTGTGTACAAATGAGACAATTCTGACATAATCTTAATTTTTTGATCTTCAGAACTTCAGAACATTATCCACCCCTGTCATTAACTCTCAATACATAATAGATGTCTCTTATAATAAAGGTTACACAAAGATTAGAGTAATTTATCAGAAAAAGAGAAACTTGAACATTGAACTATATGATATAAAAATCTAAATGAGAGAAAATATGCTAGTAGTAGAGGTGGTAGGACATTAGTATTATCTTTATCCCATTTCAGGCACTATCCAGTGTCTGTTCTACCCCTAACTTTAGAGATAACTCTATACCAGGTTTGCACGCAGCTGTCTGCCAATGATAGGCAATTCAGCCATCAGAGTCCTCACATAACAGGAAAAGCCATGTGGTAATTCCAGACATGTCAACAGAATGTGCTGCCAAATACTTTCAATAAAGATTAGCAACTCTTCTCATCAAACAACTTTGCAGCTAATGATACCATCACTGTTAAAGTCTATTTGACCTCAACGCAGAAGTGTCATCGTTAAACTAGGGCTGTAATGACAGAAGAAATGTGAGGACTTCGTAAAAAGGATTTCCGGTGTGTGAAGTGTTGAGCACTTCAGACGATAACTGCATTCTTGACAGCTGGTGTTTGGTGCTTCTTGTAAAGATCTCTCGCAAACCTTAGTAGGTATGTTTCTTTTAATTAGTGTGAATATAAAAACTAGTAATAAACAGGCACATGTCTTACTTGTCATAGTTTATATTAATATAAGGTAAGGCACTGATTTACTTTTTATTAAGTTTAGAAAAGATATTTTCCAATTTATTGTCCATATACAATTCCAATTATGATTTGTAATTTGATGGTTAGAAGTCTATGATTAAGTCTACTTTTGATGCACAAAAGTCTGGGACAAGATAACCTTAAAGAGTGCATTAAAAAAGTCTATTTTAACTACTCAGTTGGAATTAAACATGATTACAGCACACAACAAAGACATACAAAATGTACAGAACTTGATTCTTGTCTGCTGCACGTTTATTTGTGTGTTCAAAATTGACCTTTGTCTTAAGATTTGTACTGCTTTATCCATTTTGTAAATTTGGTGACACCTCAGCTAGCAACAAAGAAAAACATATTGACAAATTACAAATAGCCGGACACATAGAATTGCTTAAGTTCCGGTAATGAAATATAGAAATAGAAAAGCTGTCGCTATAAAAAAAAACAACTTTATTAATTATTAGTCCTTGCTTCTTTTTTTTTTTACTGTTAATGTGAGTGAAAGTGAGATATAATAAATAAACAAATAAGAATGTTGAGTTTATTCATTTTTCTATTTTCCAGATATTGGGGGTATAGGCCCAGGGGTTAAAGATAGAGCAAGAATCTTCAAGAAATTGGTGGTTTTACTCACAGCTACCCAACTCTCACTGCGTCACTCGGCAAGAGACCGAATCCCATGTTGCCCACTGATGCGTCCATCTGTATATAAATGCCTAGAAGAAAGCACTGGGTATCCTGTATATATAATACAATGTGCTGTTAGAGTGTGTATGAATGCATATGGGATGTTGTGCAAATGCTTTGGCTGTTCTGGTAAAATAGAAAAGTTATATAAAACTACATTTCAGTTCGTATTACTGATTAGGACTACATTTAAGATAATATTACTGATTAGAACACTGTTAAACTATTTGATTAATAATCAGTAACATGTGCTGCATCATCACCTTGGCTGTTTGTGATTTTTATAGGCAGGATCTTGAGGTATAGTAAAGGTGATGATGTTGCCAAGAAGTCTGCAAACACCAGGGTTGCATTTAAGCTCTTTGCTTATGGTGGATGTATGCTGCCTTCTGCAGGCCATGACAGTGGCCATTCACTGGGGAAGATTACGACTGTGCAGAAAGTGGTATGAAAGTAATCCATCCAAATCCAAGGAAATGGTTTCAAGCAGATAAAGGTAAAATTATCCCTCCTGGTCAGGGAAGAATCTGAGTTTGACTATCTTTGAGATCTAGTTCAGAATTGATGGCAAGCTGGAGCCAGGGATGGATACATGAAATTAAGCTTTTTCAAGATATCAATGGAGGTACGAGTTCCTTTTCCTTTCCTGTTACATCTGCAATACATTTGATATGTGGAAGATAATGGATGTGCTGGAGTTAATGTTATTGAGCCTAAACAAATAGCTTGAACAAAAGTGTGTGTAATGTGTAATCCTTTTCCCACAAAGTAATTCACATCATTACATCATAATCCCATGCCAACACCCTCACTTTCCTCTAAATATGGTTTCAGTAGGATGTTTTGAAATTTAAATTTGGGCATAATTGCGATAGTTATGCCAAACAAATTAGCTTTTTAAAGTTTTTAAATTTTGAAAATATGAAACCTGTGTATTATAGGGATCTAAAATCTATTATAATACATACAGAGAAGCTTTCAGCCGTGGGAAATACCACTGCACTTAAGAGCTATATACAAAAGGAACAAGTAGAATGTTTTGTCAGTTGTAATACCCAGTAAATAGTTTGTCCAGCCATTTAAAAAAAAAGTGACAAAACCATATTAAAATTGATTTGGCAGAGATGCCATTTCTAGACAGAAATATATGGAAATCAGTTGTGAAAGAGTTTGTATATAAGAGAGTACGCATTTAGAATGAAGAAGTGGTACAGACTGTAGCTATCTTACACAAATCTTTCTTCCATTTGTATGATGTATCACATCTGACAGATTGGCAGTGTTCGCCCATGATGACTCACAGGTCAGAGAATGGCATCAGACCAAATACAAAGTCAAGTGTCAGCAATCGCTCATCTGCCAACTGCAAACCAACCCTCACAATTTCTACATGCATTACGTTTGCTTGTATTGTGTATTGGATACATTTGTGCATGAATGTGAGCTTTATTCAGTTACCAAAATATCTCCTGCCAATGCACAAATCTTTCCCACATTATGGGAAATCATTTATTTCAACATAATCATGTACAGTTCTAGAAAAACCTTCAGACTCACCTGGGTGATCCCACTATAAGATGATGGATTATAGAGAGCAAGTTTAGAAGCTTCACTATCTACAGTCTAGTCACTGGCAAGAACGTCATATTTTTGCACCTAAAATGCAAAGAAATGTATCTATATGAGTCGTTTCAAAAACCTTTTTGATACGTTTTAAGAATGTATGTATGTATGTATGTATGTATGTATGTATGTATGTATGTATG
>JABUIW010000019.1:16852419-16888377 GCA_013363375.1 Menidia beryllina
ACACACACACACACACACACACACACACACACACACACACACACACAGAAAATATATAAATAAATACCAAGAAAGTAGAATAAATATTAATAATAATAATGATTAAATTAATTAAAGAAAAGAAAGGGAAGGGAAGAAGGAAAAAAAAGTAGATAAATAAATAAATCATCCCATGCGTGCAGCGTGGCGGGCACCCTCAGGGTCATTAATGACTCACTGCCACAGACACGGGACCAGCAGAGGCACCCCAGGACCCCCAGGAGCCAGGAAGCTCCCAGGCAACAGGGGCAACATGTTTTGCATATCCTAAACATTGTACTCACTTTCAGTCTCTTTCTTAAGAGTTAAAATGATTATGCCCACAAAGGCTGACGTGATAAATTTGAATAAAAATTTCTGCCCGTAATTTGATATGCTCACATTACTCTGGGGGCAGGAGGCCGCAGTGAGCTGTAGTATGGCTGTGTCCTTGGTTTCAATGAGGAATGCAAACAATCCAGGCTATCCATCCTGGGAAAACCAAAGGACAAATGTGGACACTGTTTCCCACAGTGTCCATGTTTGATAAGGAAAACGAGCCAGAGAAATCCAAACAACAAGCTAACTTCTAATGCTATGCTGTCAGCCCAGGCCGCTAACAACTGTTCATTGCAAGGAACGTGTCTACAGCTCTCATTCTTCTCAACACAGAAACGTCTCTACGAAACTGTTTTTGTGGTGGTGTAACACCCCTGGTATTTAAAAACCTGTACTACATAGTACGTCTACTCTTCACACCTATCTCATTGAAGTTACGGAAGGCTGGGGCCTGTTCCAGCAGCATGCATGTGCATGCTCCTGTTCTTAAGAATCAGCAGTCAATGCAGTTCATTGGACTGTGGAGTGTTCATTGTAGACACATTAATGCGACATGATAGAACCTTAGCCAACATTCAAACTTGTATTCTGACATTGCTAGCTCCACCATATCACATAACACAACAGCTATATATCTCTGTGTGGCCATGTCATGTATAGGTAATCAGTCCAGGAAGTATCTCACCTCTCGCCCAATGAGAACTGGGACAGTTTCCACCTTCTTGGCAACACTGCTAAGACTGAGCGGTATAGCAAAGGAATAGATGATGGTTGCAATTAATATCTGCAAGTTCTTTTTGTGCCAAAGCAATACTTCCAATGATGCTTTATAAAAATAAACTAATCAAATCCCTAAAATGCTCAGGTGAATCTCTAGAATATAAGTGAATTTGTTTCTTCTGTTTGGTCAGTCAGACCACCTAAACTTATCACTTTCTGTAAAACACAATTACAATGTTTGAGTCCGGACCTCAAGAATGTGATGTGTGGGAAGCACAGTTTGATGTCTAATTACCAGCAACTCTAACTAAACAGAGTTCAAACTAATTCTGCCCTAGCAACTCTGACACTCACCAGATGGGATGTGTGGGGACCAGATTGCACAGATAATCCTTTAGATGTGAATTTATGTTGTCCTTTCTCCTCCACCAAAGACTTTATGTTAAAAGCTGAAAGCACCTGAGGAAAGATATTCAAACAGTTGGTTTTAAAATCGATTTATATAAGAAATGTGTAATTACAATAATGTAAAATAAATAAGTATATTGATCAGCATTACTAAGAGTCATTGAGGCAGAAAATCCTTTTGCGCTATTGTTTATTAGAAAAAATAGTGTTTTCAAGACAATTGTATGTGCTGAAAATGTCAACAAAAACGATAAATAGGAGAAAAAAATGCAAAGAAACTTAAATACTGCCCTCAGTCATGCCTTGTCGAATATCAAATTGCTTAATGACGTCCTAACTTCCCTAAGATGCTTTTCCACCTAGTGGATCTTATCACAGCTGTGCAGCCGTTCTGTAAGAGCACTCTGACGGCCAAACTTATTCTAAATCCTTACAAAAGTTGGAATTTTAAACTTGTAATTTTTTGGGGTAATTCATCCTAAACATTTGACAAGTATTAGAAATGGAAAACAGATATGGTTGTGTCCATGCAAGCTCAGGATGGTCGCAGATTTAATCATCACAACCATCACAGCAGACCACCGGTTGATAAACTTAATGTTGTCGATGTAATAACATCAAGTTGGGGACAAAACGAGTCATTTTCTCAAACAGGACAAGTTAGCTTAGCAAGCTAAATGCAACAGTTTGTGGATGCGAAGCGCGATGCCTACACTATTGCAAGCTGCTCTTTGCTGCCAAATATACAGCACTAAACAAGCAGAGAAAACTAGACAGGGCTGTTTTTCTCATTTTTTGGTTTTGTTTATTTATTCATTTATTTATTCAATTGTATGTCTTAACATCCGCGCACTTGAGAGCTATTTACATGGTGCTGCTTTCATTTTCAAAAAGGAAAAAGATGATTCATTCTCTTCATTTTAATATCACTGGTTTACCTCTACACAACAACAGGAATCCTAATCGGCCCTATAAATGCCATAAGTAACTAACAGCTAGTTCTAAATAGTTAACTCACCCCCTAAAGAGGAAATATAACCCTCTTCATGTGCCGGTAACTGGGTACATTTTAGACTTGCATTCACTAGCACACAGCCCACGCGAGTCTGCGAGTGACAGTGTCCTTTGGAGTTTGAGTTAGTGTATGAGAAGATGTTCCGCATGTGAGAAAATCTGACTGGTCTTCCGCTCTTAACTAAATTGTATTTGTCAAAAAAACGAACTTGTCGATAACTTTTGGGTTACACATTTTATAAACAGCTGATTTTCAATTGAGTTTACATTCTGCAAATGTCGGTTTTATTTTTGTTTGCTCCATAAAAGGAACATCGATGCCCATGTGCGGTTTCCAGAAAAAGAGCATCGTGAGACCTCTTGTGATAATTTTGCACTCTATTCACGTCGAACAGAACAAATACAATGTAGAACTTTTTGTAGTCTCTGGCTTCATAGTTTTATAATTTATCTTCTCACATTTGCGTCATCTAGTGGGCATCAGAAGAAAATCACAACTTCAGGGTTTCGCTGAACTCCACTCATAATCAGAAAGCTGGCATGCAGAATTAAGGTTCAGGGTTTAATTTTAATATGCCCAGAATGTGAGAAATATTGTAATTTTGAATTATTTATGTAAAATAAAAGATTAGATTGTAGTATCTTATGATAGATTCTCTGAGACGATGTGCTTTGAGATACTCACTGGCAAGTGAGCCTGTACATGGCTAACCTCACTTGTGTTCAATTTTCTAATCTATCACCAGATTGGAATATAAGTCTTGAAGGAGTTCCAAGAGATGTGTAGCACTTGTTGGCCTTCACTCTGCGGTCCAGCTAAATCCCAAACCATCTCGAATGGGTTCGGGTCCGGACCATAGTGTTCTAATTATAGGTGATTCACACTCTTAAGCTCCGTGGTAAAGTCTATTCAGAGGTTCTGGGGAGGAAGGTGTGTCAGATAGTGGAAGCTTGGATCCAGGAAGAACAGTGTGGTTTTTCCCCAGCCATGGAACGCTGGAGCAGCTCTATACCCTCAGCAGGATCCTGGACGGTGCAAGGAAGTTCACCTAAGCAGTCTACATGTGTTTTGTGGACTTGGTGAAGGCATTCGACTGTGTCCCTTGGGGAGTCCTGTGGGAGGTGGTCAGGAACTATGGGGTACCAGGCCCTTTGATATGAGCTGTTAGGCCCCTGTATGACCGGTGCCAGAGCTTGGTCCGTATCACTGGTTGGGAGTCAGGCTCATTTCTGGTGTGAGTTGGACTCCAAGGTTTCCCTTTATTACTGATTCTGTTCATAACTTTTACGCACAGAATTTGTAGGTGCAGCCAAGGTGTTGAAGTGATTTGTCTTGGTAGCCTAAGGCTTGCATCTCTGCTTATTGCAGATGATGTGGTCCTATTGGCTTCATCAAGTCGCAATCTACAACTCTTGCTGAAGTAGCTCGCAGCTGAGTGTGAAGCAGCTGGGATGAAAATCAGTGCCTCCAACTCTGCGGCCATGGTTTCGTACTGGAAAAGGGTAAACTGCTTTCTCCGGTCCAAGGGGATGTCCAACCCTAAGTGGAGGAGTTCAACTATCTTGGGGTCGTGTTCACAAATGGGGGTAAAATTGAGCGGGAGAACATAGGCGGATCGGTGCAGCGTTGCAGTAATTCGGTTGCTGTACCAGTCTGTCGTGATGAAGAGAAAGCTGATCTTAAAAGTGAAGCTCTTGATTCAATCCACAGTACATTGCTACCCTCTTTTATGGTCATGACCTTCGGGTAGTGATTGAAAGAATGAGTTTGCGGGTACAAGCGGACAAAATAGGTTTCCTCAGAAGGGTGGATGGGCATTCCCTATGCGATAGGGTGAGAAGCTCGGACATCTGGGAGGGGCTCAGAGTATATCCACTGAACCTGCGCATTGAGAAAAGCTAGTTGAGATGGCTCGGGCATCTGATTAGGATGCCTCTGGTGAGTCCCACCGGGAGGAGACCCAGAGGAAGACCAAGGGCAAGCTGTCGGGACTATGTGTGTGTGTGTAAAAACTATGTATTTATGCAAACGAAAACAGTTTTTCTCTTCTTTTTGTAACTATCATATACTACTGTGTTTTGTTAATGGACCATGCACATTCTGTATCTATTCTTCAGGCAGTTTATATTTGGAGGCATTTAGAGGCATTTAGTAAAAACACAAGTACAGTTAACATTCTTTTTTTCTCTTGTTGCTTGTTATTTAGGATTTAAGAATGAAAGTGTGTCACACTAAAGGTGTATTTGCATAGAGGTGTATTTGTTATAGACCAAAAATATTAAACAGGAGCCCAATTGAAAAAATGACCACAAAAGTACGCAGCCACGTTATCTGGAGCTGTTCCGGTTGTACAATGGCAACAGGAGTCATATTCTTTTCATGTTCCTCTTTTTTAATGGCTATTATCATTCTGTTCCTTTTATTTATATCACCACCAGGTGGTGAAAGAGCGCCGTGTGCTGTAGTACTGTGTTTCATGAACGTGTTTAATCCAAATCCCTTCAATTGCTTGTTTCACCTTTCTTCATTGTTCTAGTTCATTAAATAGTTTCTTTACAAACCATTTAACGTAGATCTGGTGTACAGATTGACAACGATTTTCCTCCTACTCAGAACAGTATGCTTATTTTTTTTATTATGGACTGTTGGTTGGACATTTGAAATTGTTGCCTGCTTTATGATAGGTTGTAACATTATTTTTTCTCCATAATAATTGCATATACTAAGCAAGTTGATACAGTCATGAATTGATTTGCAATTGTGCAATAGGGAATTGATTCAAGTGAACAAAATCTTTCATCAAATTTGCCCATAAATCTTCTCTTGCTTTAATAAGCTGAAAGGTAATCAGCAAGAAGTGACGCCAACTTTATTAATAAATTTAGTAAGGGCACTAATTGGGGTTTTGTAGGGTCAGATGACTGTACGGTGAACACAAAGCACTCTGTCACATGATGCCTTTTATGTTTTAGTCCTAATCCAGTGTTAATGGTTGCTGTAGTGAAGTTCTGTATGAAATGAATGTAAATATATGAATATATTTGGTGTAAATTAATCTGTATAAGCTTGTATTATTCACCAGATGAAACAATAACAGGTAGGCATCAAGATATTGAACATGCCTTCTATTCATTTTTGGACTGAAGGTTTCTCAGAAATAAGATACTGCAATTATTTCTGAGTGGGTGTGGTGTGTGGAAAGAAAGTAAGGATTGTATTATTCATAGTCTTTTGTACAAAGTCACTGCAAATGCACCTTCTCTACAGCTGAATATTAATTGCTGTTAATCACAATTAACTGGACACAAATGAAGATGCGATTAAAGGACAAGTGAGGGCAAAATGACAATTCTATACTCAAACAAAACCCACCGAATGAAAGAAGGAAATTCCATTAAAAGCAAAGCTGGGTGATCAGAGGAAGGGCATAGAAAGCGACTGAAAACAAAAGAATATGTCCAGAGGGGAGGATTGCGTTTATTTGAGACTGACACTAAGACATAAAGGCGTTCAGAGATTTAATTCACAGCAAGCAAGTTTAGTCAAAAAGTAAAGAAAAAAAAGAAGAAAGTGCAGCTTGAACAATAAAAACAGCGTTGTGTGAACTAGAACACAAAATAGTTTTTAATGATTTTTTTTACTTTTTTTGGGAAAACAAGAAATTACTAAATGTGTCAACGATGGCTCTGTGAAACTGATATATCCAGAAATGATTTACTCGTGCTTTTTTTTGGCGTGTAGTATTTTTAAATGAATTAATTAGGCGATCACAGTAATTACTGTTTATATTATTGTTAATGAGCCCAAAGGCAAGTGAGCTGCACTCATCCAAATTACACTCATGAGGCACGGAGCCAAGAAAAGGTCCAAACCAGAGTGCCGCATGTTAAATATTCCCCGAGTCCTCCTGGTTAAGAGATAACTGAGAGCATGCCGAGAAACACTTCGACCTTTCGTCTCCTATTGAGCACATGTCTTTTTCATCAGCAAATGCAATTAGTTTTCAGGTTTTTGAAAAAATCTAAATGTTGTAAACAAGCTAAAAAACTCACTACTCCAGATTCTCATATAAAACATATAAATCACTGTCATTTCACTTTTTTCAATCTAAATGTTCATTTTGTCAGGAATCTATCTCAATTTTTACCTGCCTGTCTGTCAAATTTGCTCTGACATTTAATGGCTGCATCATGCCCATGTTGTATTTCATCCGGCTCTGCAGCTATCAGAAGCACAATAGCCTTATAATAGAAAGGTCTCATTGTAGATATGCTAATTCCATCAGGTGCTGTTATCAGGTCGTGAGTGACACACACGGATCCCAGCCTGAAAATTCCTGTTCTTTTGTTTTTATATTTTAGAAAATGTCAAAGCAATGATGTTTATAGTGGCGCAATAAGTGACTTTTTTGCTTTATTTCAAACTTACTCACCTTTAAACTAGCCTCCAAAAACTATTTTACCAGTTCTGAGGTCTATGATATAGTACAATTAGGATTAGAATAGAAAGATCAATAAATCATTATGCTTCCTGTGTTTGACAATTTTCCACTGTTGATAGATTGCAGAGACTGATCTTTGAAAGAACATTAATCTCTAAAAAAAATCAGGAAAAAAATATGCAATTCTAGATGCTTTGCATGGTATTAACAATGAGTTGCAAGTGCATGAATTTGACATTGGTTACTCTACATTATCAATGTGCTGATGATCTAACAAACTGTCACTCTATGACAGAACAGGCTATAGACATCTTGACTGCAATTGTGGTGTATGATTTTGTGTGTCTGAAAGAAAAAGAGGGGGAAGATGTTGCACCTGTGCTTCCAGGGGGTCATCCGGTGTTGATTAAGTCTTTCTTGTTTTCTGCTGTAACAAAGAAAATGATAGGTCTGTCTCTGTGGCAACCATTATACTACTCTGCCTAGCTCACACACTGACATGCACTCCCACCCCCAAACTTGTCTGTTTGTAACCATGTGAATATTTATATCTGCCCCGAATCTTTGAATTATTTTGAATGTGCTTTTACACAGTGGCAAGGATGGAGCTGTTCCTGTGGATTTTATTTCATTAGCTGACTGGGACATAATTCAAATAACCTAATGATTTAAAGCAGACAGGGTAAAGGTCCACCTCATTTTTGTCTTTAAAGCACTACGTAAATGTGTGGTGAGTGCACAAAATAAGCAAATAAAAAGTCAGGCTCGATCATGAAAGAGGGCCCACTTTTGTTCCATTTGATTGCTCAAACAGACTCTAACTCAACATTGAGGGAAAACTGGAGCATTTTAAACATATTCTTGTTCCAAGTTGGGGGAAATTAAGCCTATGCTATTACAAAGCATGCTGTTCAAATTATTGACAAAAAGAATAAATACACCTTAAGCAGGATATTTATTTCCACAAAGCAAAAAACCTGCAAAAGGGCAATGATAATAGGACGATGCATTGGCTGTATGCGAAGGAGCCATTTCCAAACACTAAGAAAAATACACTGCAATTATTTTCATATTGCATATTTATAACTTCCTGTAGATTCCCTCGCTGTTTCCCTCTCTCTGTAAGACATCTATCTAAATAGAAGCTCTCTAATTAATGTGTCTGGCGGCCTTATTATTCTTTGAGGGTGATATTTTCCTTTGATCAAAGGCAGAGAAGGTCAATTTTAACAGAGACCCATGGGAAAGAGGAGGACAAACAGAGACCGGGTTTGTGTGTGTGTGAGATCACCTGTGTGAATATGCCCAATGCTAAAACGAGTTGAACATGTTACATATAAAGAAGTGCAGCTTATATGCATGACAGAATTACGTATACTAAACCACTGACCTTCACATTAGCTCAAAAAAGCTTGCATTAGCTAAAAAAAATGTTTTAAAAAACTGTTAAGGAATGATAGTATTTTAAATCTCAGTAACTGTCAGGGAGACTACCTAAACACTAACTCAAGGAGACGAAGCCAAATTTCTTAAAGGTCCATGAAACATAATCTATATGAATGTAAATTATATATATAGGTTATAAGAATAAAAAGTATTGATTGTTTTAATGTTAGTCAATGTTTTATAAAAAAGAAAAGCAAATAATTGCAAGATTAATATGCTTGAATGGCAATAATACATGGCATAGCTTCTGTATAATTTCAAAGATTGATATAATAATCAAATAACATGTTTATTAATGTCTTTGTCAAGACCTGCTACTAAAATGTGTATTTGAAATGCAGGAAACTGTGTAGTTTAAGTCTGAGTCATTTAGAACAGCAACTGAATTATGCTTCCACTCTTTTGCTCTGCCAAATGATGTGACTAAACTCATATTTTTAATATGATTGATATCATGCCGACTTCACATTGTGTCTATAAGTGGTAGTTTCCTTTTTTCCTACATCCTTCATTTACCATTTGACAAGAAAGCACCCCACTGTGTCAAGAATGAAAATGAGTTTTTAATAAAGTTGTATATAGGTTTAGTGTTTTTTTTATAAGTGTTTTGTTTTGTTTTTTTGTATTTAAACCAACAGGTGGAAAAAAGGTTATTCTTACACTGATCCTAAATGTCTGGTTAAGGTGTAATGAAAATGACAACCTAAAATCACAAAGGGTAAGGTATTTAAATTAAATGAAAATTAATAAAACGGAAAAAAGTTGTATTGAATTAAATGAGGGCCTGCAAAGGACAGGCGGACCATCCAGGTTGTACCCTGCCTGTCGCCCATTGAATACTGGGATAGGTTGCAGTCCCCCTCGCGACCCCATTTGGCAATAAGTGGTACAGAAAATGTAGTGGGTGGATGGATGGATGGATGGATGGATGGATGGATGACCACTTAATCCCTCTGAGAGTTGCAGGGTGGATGAAACCTATCTGAAACCTGGCACTGGTGGATCAGCAGTCCATTACAGGAAATGAAACTATGAAAATTGATTGAAAAGAGAGAAAGAAAGACCTTCAACACATCTTTATTCATATCACAATCATAAAAAACATACAGTTTTGACAATATCTTCCAAGAAACCTCGGCTTTAAATTAAAATGTAATGTGCCATCTTCTCTCACCAAATTTAACACATTCCCAATGCTCAAAAGATCAGTAAACACCTTCAAATTACAAGTAGCATCATAAAAAGCCAACTTCCATTTTAGTCTCGAGGGAACTAGCCCTTTAAAACCTACTACCACATCAGTCCAACCTTGTCCTAAAATTTTGTTTTTCCTAATTTTCCAAATAGCTAGTTTGCCATTCCAAAATAGAAATTATTTAAAAGAAGAATATAGATTTTTCTAGCAGTGTATTCTGGTCTATTCACCCAAGGCCTCTACCCAGTTTTGCAAACTCCTGAACAAACCTTGTTACCTTGAACAAAGTAAATGTTCAAGTGACTTTTGATTCCCACAAAAAGAACATTCCTCCCTGGCATTAGGGTCAAAGTGGACTCTGTGTCTGTTGGTGGTTACTGATCCGTGTAAAATCCTCCACTGGAGGTTTCCTACCCGCTTGTACAGGCAGCTTATAAAAAATTCTCCATTTACCTACAGGAGAAAGATCTAAACCAAAGATATGGGTCCATCTCAATTCCCTAACACCAGCCAGAAAGCATACCTGTATATTCAGTACCCTTTACACAGCTTTAATAAAGGTGCATCCTCCTACAGGAACTGAAAGCTCCCAACACAGGCATTTTCAGAGAAAGAAGCAGCCCACTCTCATCGTTTGAATGCTCAAAAGCAAGAGCAACCAAAAAATACTGGAAATACGTACCCATTGGTCAGCTAAAGTACTGTACTTGATATGAACAATGTTAGCAATCCTTTCCATTGATAGTCTTGCGCAGAGACCAAATTTCACATCATAGCTCGAATTAACTTAGCAGACGATGATATCAAAAAGTCTTGAGCAACAAAGTCATCAATGAAATAAAGGTTCCTCAAACGATCACTTCCCATGTTTATGATCAGGATCACAGAAAACATTTAAGGCTCTCCAAGTATCAATTACAGAGCAATAAAGGCGTTCAATCCTGTCAGGTCAAGCTCGGTGGTTTTAAGCAGAAGACATCTTTTAAGCAGAAGATGTTTATCCAGTCCCAGACAACCAGCCTTCTGGAGAAGAAGTCAAGCCAAAGGCAGCCAACTATATGCACTTCCATAAAGTAGCTTTTGAGCAGTGTGAAATCTAAATGCCGCAGTTTTAGCCATGATATCTGTCAGTCCTTATCCTCCTTCTGACGCAGGTAGGAACAGTACAGAAGCCAGTGATGCCTAGACCAAAAGAAATCCACAATGAGACGCTGGATGTCTGCAAGAAGTCCAGCTGGAGGGATCATCATGACAAGCCTATGCCACAGAAAAGAGGGAACCAGATTATTGGTGATCAGAACTCCTCCCCTGCAGGACAGCTGAGGTAGAGTCCATTTCCATTTAGACAACTTGGGTTCCACTTTATCCTGCACACCTTCGCAATTCTGTCACTGAAAGTCATCACTTCCTATATATACTTGCAGAATTTTAATCCTATTCCATCCCCAGCCTGAACTTCTAGGGCATTGTTGGATATCACCTGTATGCCAGTTACTGCGAAGAAAGCATTACTTTTACCCCAGTTGACCTTAGCGGAGGAAGCCTTTTCATACAAAACTAAACTTTCCTTCAATTCCAAAACATCATCATGATCACTAATAAAAACATTTACATCATCAGCATAAGATGTCACAATTACGGAGGACTTTGACTATAACCAGGTAAATTCAAATCCTTCATTGTAGTTCTCAATCAAATTAAAAGAGATTCAATCACCAAACTATACGACTGACCAGACATAGGACAGACCAGTCTAATACCTCTGTTAACTGAGACATAGGAACCAATCCCCCTCGTAACCCTTCACAACACAACTAGCATTCATATAAAGGAATTTTACCCTGGAAATGAAAACATTACCCAGACCAAAAGCTTACAAAGTTCGAAACAAAAAATTGAAGGTACACACGTTCAAGCCTTCCCTTGGTCAAATGAAATAATCCCCATATTCAAATCACAAGTCTTACACCTACCTCATGAGAAAAACATACTGTCATCCTGTCATCTGTGTGGCCCACTGTAGTAATTACAACAATGTAACAGAAGTGCCGATTATTTGTTCTCCTTCTCTTTGCAGAAACATCCCCAGCTGCTGGGTGATCTCCCTCTCCGCACTCATCACTGTGACCCCTCTTGGCCCTCAAAGAATCCAGTGCCAACCATGTTTGAGGATCTTCACATATCCACAGAGTGATACTGTAGAATGGCATTTGGTGGTTTCAGTAGACCAAGCACTTGAACCAGAAACTTGCCAATTTCAAAGAGTGCTGCATCTTAATCTGACAGAGCAGGAATGATTCTTCAGTGCACAGAACCACCGCAGCATCATCATCCTTTGCCATCTCAGACAGAACAGTGATGATTTGATCTTCATTCTCAGTTATGCAACTTGTAACCTCATGGTGGCTATTGGATTTAAATTAGCATCCTAATATCAGGAGTATCACATTTTCTAGTGATGTGGTGGTGCTGACAAAAGTTGTACAAAGAAGAGAGATAAAAAAATATTTTAGTACACTGTTCGCTCTGCATGGCTTGCACAACTTCCAGGTGCACTTGGTGATTGTAGAAGTTAATGTAGGGTAAATACTTTCCCAGCTTCTGTTAGAGCAGACCTCCTCTCACCCTCATCACTGAAGCTCCATCAAAACGCTGGCTCATAATGTTGTCAGCGCTGTAACTAGCATCGGAGAGGCACTTCAGGATCCAAGAGGTTATGTACTGTGCATCAAGTTAGTCAAGGTCAAGTAACCCAACACCTACCCTCGGGTATGGAAACACTGGCAAACCTAATCATAACTGATTTGAGGTTTTCGGCATCACATCTGTCCCTGCTCCCAATACTCCTGAGGCAAAACCCCACAGTATCAGCATTTTCTTTAATTTTTTTAATCTCTTTTAGCACCATGCTTGCCAGTGTGTCAATTATTTCATTTGGTATATTATTTGATGTTTATGTTGCATTCCTTAGGATATGATTGGTGATGCTGGCTAATTTTTCATTTTTCTCAAGGGGTGTGCACCATTAACTTAAGAAAAAGCCAGACGTAATATCGTCATCATCATGACCAGCAGCATCACGCCTGTGTTCCATTGTTCTGCGTATACCCAACTTATTGACACAGAGGAACCTCACAGCATTGGCCACACACTAGACAGCTGTGTTATGCCAACATATGATTATGTCAACATTCCCCCCAGTGGCCTCTTTCTTCTGTTGTTCAGCCCAGAGAGTAGAAGCATGCACATGGTTGTCGGGGGACATATGCCTCTACAGCCCTTTTTCATCAATTAATCCTCTCTTTTCTAAAACAGTTCTATCCGGAGTGTGATCTACACAACAATTCCAATCCCCATCGAAAATAATCCATTCAGCGTAATCAATAAGACTTAAAGTCTTATATAAAATTTCAAATAAATGTCTTCATTCTGGACCATAAACATTTAAAAAATTGATAGTATGGCGTTGAATTTCTGCCTTCACTTGAAAAATCCTACCCCTAACAATGTCTACACTAGAAAAAATCAGTATCTTTAAAGTTGAAGAAAATAGAATAGCAACCCCTGTGCAGTGATTAGTGCCATGGCAAAAGATAGATTTCCCCTTCCAGCCTTGTTTTGATTTCAATTCAATTAAATGAAATTTTATTCATACACCACCGAATCACAACAACAGTTATCTCACAGTGCTTTCAAAGAAATGCAGGTCAGACCGTACACCAAAAGCAAGTATTAGGCAACACAGGCAAGGAAAAAATTCCTTTCAAGAGGCAGAAACCTTGAGCAGAACCATGCCTCAGGTTGGTCGGCCATCGTCCTCGACCAGTGGGGGCTGAGTGAGAGAGAGAGAGAGAGATAGAGAGAGTGAGAGAGAGAGATAGGGCAAGAGAGAGAGGTGGAGAGAGACAGAGAGAGCAGGGGGAGGCAGCCTACACAGGAATACATAGAAGTGCAGACAAGTAAAGGTAGTGTTGCTATAGGCTGGATGAAAATTGGTACATATATTGATAGTATTGTTAATGATAACGATAACTGTAATAATAACAATAGGACTATGAACAACCACAGATCCAGACTCCACAGATCCAGAGCCAGGAACACCTACAGGAAGCGATAGGAAGAGACTTCCAATCACAGCTCCAGAGACAGGAACACCTTCAGGAAGTGATAGGAGGAGACTCCCAACCACAGATCCAGACTCCACAGCTCCAGAGCCAGGAACACCTGCAGGAAGTGATTGGAGGAGAGTGGAGAGGGACGAGAAAGCACACGACAACGGGAAAGGGAAAAAGTCAGTTAGCAACATGCTTGAGGTTGCACTGAGAGGGAGAGGGAGAAGAGGAAAGGGGGGCTCGGTGCATCATGGGCAATCCCCCGGCAGTCTAGGCCTATAGCAGGGTAACCAAGGGTGGACTCAGCCAGCCCTAACTATAAGCTTCATAAAAAAGGAAAGTATTAAGCCTACTTTTAAATGCAGAGATGATGCCTACCTCACGAACCCAAACTGGAACCTGGTTCTACAGGAGATGGCTGATTGATTTAAAATTCAATTACATTATCATTGTGTGTTTCTTGCAAATACACTACACCTAATGTCTGCTGTCTTATAGATCCATAATCAAAGCTCCTTTCTGGTGATTCCTCCCCCCCATTTATGTTTAAAGAGGCTACCCTTAAACCTCGCATCTGAAAAGAAGGAAGATGAAAACCCAAGAACAGACACCAAATAAGAAACACCCAGTGATGTCGAACTATGGTGATTTTATTCAAATGCTTTCGTTTTCTTCCTCATTTTAGTTTTACTGGCTCATTGTCCCCTTCTTATATTAGTTTCTTCAAGCGGTATCTCTTCTTCTCATCAAGGACATCTAGACCAACAACCTTTTGTATTTTCTGTACCAACTTGATGAACTTCCCCACATCAGGAAAATAATCTGTTACATCAACCGATCTGTCATAACTATCATCTGTAAAATAATTTTTTTTCTCTACATACTAAAAATCTTCCGTTTGAGAAAGATTCTCTGCAACAGAAAGACAATCAGAATCTGATTCATCATCACACTCCAAAGTCACTACATAATCACCATGGCAACCAATCTTTCCTATACGTCACTGCCCGGTTTAACTTTTTCTGCTACTTTCTCGGAATCTGAGTATACCTGATTCACATGGCATTCCACTTCAGCAACCAAACCCTCTCCAATCGCCCTATCTGAGCTAAAACTGGGTCTTGCGAAAACGCCTGGATTGGAATTACAACCGCTTGCCGACTTGCCAGCAGTATCACCATTCGTAGCTGTGGAACCGTTGACACCACTCCCTGTTTTACTTATCTCATCATCACACTCAATAACAGCCCGACTGCCCCCCACAGAATCAACGTGACCTCCAACATCCTCAGAATATTTACCATCACCATTACCTGAAACACTGTCTGAAGCCATCAGCTCCGCAGGTGAAGGTACAGGCAGATCTTCCTGCCTACTTCTGCTTCTACCCTCAACAGCTACTGCAGTGGCCTCAGCTCCCTGGTGTCTATGGGGAAAAGGGACCTCCACAGTCTTGAAACCGCTGGTCATTTTTCCAAGGTGTTTACGCTCCTGCACAAGCATTTCATTTGAGGCAAAGGCGGAAGACAGTGTAATTAGGGTGGACAGAACAGCTGAGGGAGAAAATTGAATACATCATCATTGATTGTAATCCCACCTACATATGACCATCCCTGCCAATATTTCTATGGCAGGGATGGCATCCCTGAGGATGGGCCACAACAAGTCTCTGAAATAAAACTAACTCGACATATTAAACAGTAAGATAATCTATCTGAGATCTAAAATCTGTCTAACATGGCTCCATCATCTGCCTCATCCTTCTTACTGTACTGCTTGCACTGCTTACCTGGAGAGTGTTTAATCCTCCAAGTATCAACCAAGTTACATTCTGTTGTAATCCAAGCAAGTTTAAAAGATGACGGAATATGGGGTTCTTTGCCTGTTATGTTATGTTAGTCAGTGCAGTTGAAATCCCCTTCCATCACAATCCACTCATATTGAGTTGTGTGCTGCAAAAAGAGTGTGTACTTACCCCTGGGATTAACTCAGTACAGGGAATTATATTATATATTATATTCATCAAGTCCTGATGAAAATAAAATTGCTACATCAGCAGATGAACTAGTCCCATGAGACAAATAATGTTTCCCTTTACAACTTAAACTTTCCTTTTGAATGTTGATTTAGAAACTAACCATTCTTTCCCGTGGATCCCATCCACCATTGATATTTGAAGAACCCATTCTGATATTGCACAAATACATAGCCTTATTTAGAAAGTGTTTGATTGTTTTAGAGTGCTGGTACTAGTTGTAAACTTAGAGCAAATTTACAGGACATTAGACTGTGCCTAAGTATAGCCAGTTTCATAACAGGTTGGCAAAAGCTATGAATAGTCATTATTGCAGGGTGTATGATTTCCCTATTAACATTTACAACTGGCAATGGGGATAATTCTCTAAACTTCTAAGTAGGTTGTAGGTGGAGAAAGACACAGGATAGTATATAGACCATTTGGGATTACATGGATGATATGATGTCAAGGAGTACAATAGTATCATGTATGAGGAGAATGTTTGAGAGCAATAATAAAAATCTGGGCTGGTATGATAAATCAAGTCTAGTAAGTCCAGAAACATCTTAAACAGTAGTGGGAAATTAAGTGATTGAAATTTTGTGATAGATGACGAAGAGTTTGGTAAGCAGAAGCAAGTCTTAGGCATGGAGAGATTGTCAGTAATGTTAAATTAGGTCGGGGGGGCTTGGGACTTGGCCCAGGCAAACCCAGTGTGGAGTAGAGCAGGTCCCAAAGAAGAGAGAAGAAAAAGCTTGTTGTGGAGCAGATTCGTGGGCAGGAGGGAATGTTGAGGGGTATAAAGGCAGTGGCTCAAGCTAATCATGTCCCCCTGAAATAAGGGCTCCCTCTGAAATACAGACTCTCCTGACGGAGAGATCCTTCACATCAGGAAGCAAAGAGGAGCTGAGGTCTGTGCAGAGGGAACTGAGTATGAAAATCAGGGGAACAAATCTACAGGAAGAAGATGGAGGATCAGCTGCATCAGTAGGGTTTGGAGAAGCTAAAAGACAACACCAGGCCACAATCCAAGCCCTCAAGTTGTAGGAGATTTACGGTGGGTCGATGACTTGAACCAACTGGTTTGAGCACCCATTCCTCCCCCAGCCCAGTCGCCCTGCTGTCAGCCCCACCGCCTCTAAATGCCAGCTTTTCTTCTCAGGACCCCATCCCCCACCCCCGTCTTGTCCATTTTAACACAGGAAGGAACGAGCTGCAAAAGATCAAGGTGTGAAATGCTGCAGGTCCAGATGGCACGAAGCTCATTTTTCTGTGGTGCCGTGCATATCAAGTGTGTGGATTTATGGAATTTATGTTCAACCTGAGCTTGAAGCTGTGGAAAGTACCAAAAATGTGGAAGACTTGCTATGCGGATATCTAAAGGACCTTAGCAGCTACAGGCCTGTAGCCCTGACGCTAACGAAGACTCGCCAGGCTGGTCCTCATCCATCTACGCTACCTGGTGAGGAGGAAGGAGGAAGGAGACGGAAGAAATACGGGAGGAGGAATTCATTTAGTTAGAGTGAAGAGTCCGAATGAGCCATTTGATACCAGGTACAGTAGAACCTCTACATATGAAGTTAATTAGTTCAGGGACCTACTTTGTCTGTTAAAATATTCGTATGTTGGTTCAAATATATCCATAAGAATACATTGTAATTCATATCATTCGTTCCACAAAAACCTACAGTAACTCCTTCATAAATACTGCAGATAATTACACATAGAAATAAAACAAATGCATTATATAAGAGAGATGTAAAAAGAAATACCTTCTAAAGAAATAAGAAGTTTTTTTACTGGCACTTTACCTAAATGACTTGCGAACGGAGGTGTAGCTTAGTGATGCAGGAGGAACGGAGGAGATGGTCGATGTGGAGGTAGAGCTGGTGACTCTAACTTTCACTACATGAACTTTAAACTAACTTTGCTTATTTTTTTTATGTAATTTTTATTTATATTTTTTTCTATGACTTTGACGTCATACGTATGTAGGAAATTTACTTTGGGTGTGAAGTCTCATATTTGATCAAATTTAACTTCGGATGTTGGAATATTTGAATGTTTAGGCAATTGTATGTAGAGGTTCTACTGTATCCATCTTAGGTGAGTTGGCCTGTGGGGCGTTGATTTTGTTATTATTCTTAATGAAAGTGGGTGTATTTAGTATATGTAGCAGGTCTTTTGGGCAACAGAAGTATGGACTTTTACTATCACTGATTACATTAACAAAAATTTCTTCAAACTTTACTGTGCATCAAATGATCATAGTTAAGACCTTCAACTGGTCAAATGGAACTCTCTCCTTAAATTGCTAAGATCATATGACTAGACTGTTCATACTGTTATTACTTATGGCATCATCTTATAAAGTCATTACAGAGGCAACCGTTTTTTCCATTAAGAATTATGTTTATACAATGCACTTAACATATGTCATTTGGTCTTACTGTTCAAGCAATGACAATTTTTTGGGGAGCTATATTGGCAGTAGACACTAGATTTATTGTAACTGTATTTTGATGTTTCATGTAACTTATTTAGTCTTACTTGTTTTTTATTGTGTATTGTCACATTTTGGGTCAGTATAACCAGTATATTAACTCTTTACCCTTATTCATGGAATGCATTGAAAGAAACACTTTTCCTCAAAAAATTCTGAAAACATTTGGATAGCAACTGCCTGAAACCTACGGTAATGAGATCTGTAATTAGCACAGGCCAATCAATGGGATAATTGCAGTGCAAGACTGATAGATTGTGAGGGGAGTGGAAGGGTTTGCTCCATATCGATTTCCCCCAAACCAATTAGTTGGTTTTCACCGCTTTGAAGTGTTGGTCCCCAGCCATCTGCTTCCAGAATGCAGGGAGAAGAAAATGTAATGTTGTATATATTCTATGTAGCATGGTTGCAGAGGGAATCCATATTGGGAGCTGTGTCCAAAAACACAGTCTCATGTATTTTAAAAGAAGGGCCCACAGCATCAGAAGCTGGTCTGCCAGACTGTGCAATTGCTTTTCCCCCAAGAACACAACAGCATGCTGGACTGCATTCTATACACTGCAAAATTCCAAAGAAAGCCCACTGGACTGCATCCACTCCAACAACACGTGTTTGCAATTACAGATTACAAAAGATTACAATCACTAACTTGCTTTATATATTTATATCTGCTCTATAAAATAATCAAAACCACATATTTCATTCTCTGACATCATTTTTGCAGTTTTTTATAGTCCACCTCATGCCATGTGACATGATCATTGATTCATTTTTAGGTTATTTCGTGGTATGTTAATAAAGACAATCTTAGTTTGGCCTTGGAAACAGTTCTCTGCAGCATAACTTTGCTTTATAGCATACATGAAGAATTTATTTTTTTAAAAACCTACTCACAGTAAAGATATTTTGAAGATATCTTTTTCCATTTATGAGTTGTAATGTGCAAAATGCTAGTCTTTCCCCACAGCCAAGACATCAATGCATGGAACCTGTCCACCCAACCATAATAATAGAGCCACTTGAGATCAGTGCTATTGCAGCATTTTTTTCTTTCTTTTTCTTTTTTCCTGAGACCACAATCACAAAAAATGTTTTGTCCTTTTTCACCGAAAAGCTAAATGGATCTCTAATGATAATGACCCTCTCTGTAAAAGGTGATCCATAATTGGAAAACAGCCCTGGAGTGCAAGCCATCTTCTGCTGAAGTGGTGAGAATAGAGGAAAGAGATGGGGGATTTGTAAGGTTGTTGAATTCTAGCATCAAAATGGCAAAAATGATGGGGAAAAAAAGAATTGTTTTCTTTCCTCTATGGCAGTCTCAGTGTTGCTTCCTTCAGGGATAAATCTAGTTATTGATTAATATTCATAAAACTTGGTTCATCTGGGGGACAATGGTGATGATAATTGATTTAATGAAAATATCTTATTTTTCTCTACTTAGAACACAACTTTCACAGATCTGATATTCAAAAGAAATTATAAAGTTGGATTTGTTTGTGTATTTAGTGTGATTGGTGTCCCTAATATTTAAATTAATCATATAGTATATCTCCTCTTTTGTACAGTAAAATGTAAAGATTCAATTGGTGAAGAAATAGAATGTTAAGGACGCCATAAAATGAAAATGTATTTCATGTCATATTAAATTGACTTTTCTGACTTGTTTTCACTTTCATATCTTATTTTAGCACCCAAATTAACATGGGAAGAATGTGGGCTCTGTTCATGAAAAAAATAGATATGAATCTATTGTTCTTTGTGCTTCATTTCTTCTGACTCATCAGAAGAAAACCCCTGCACATATACAAACACTGCCTTGTCTATCTGCAATACATTCACTACATCCTTCTATTTCCTACCTATTTCAGAAACCATTACAATGGTGCTGCAAGCAAGAAGAGCAAACTGCTTCCTCAAGCACACTTGCTTTCTCTTTTTTGTCTTCAACAAAGCCAGGTATTAATCCAAAGGAGAACAAGTAGAGAAGGAAAGAGAGTAAAAAAGAAAAAAGAGTTGGAGAAAAGAAGAGAGAGAGCACAAAGGCGAGTCAAAGCAGTTTTGAGTTTCATCTAATTTTTCTTTGAGAACTGAGGGGTGGAGAAAAAAAAAGAAATCAATTATGGAGCACACCTGAATATTATTTTGAGCACCCAGCCACCCACTTGCCTGCCTGCCCCCTAGAAAACCAAATTACTCAGCAAACTTATCGCTTGCTGTAGCAGGTCTGGTATTAAAGAAAACAATCAAGCAGGCTTGGATTAATCTCTGACGGGCGCCTTATCTTTAACTTGCACCTTTGTTATTTTCTGATGAGCTGCTCTTTTTTTCCCCCCGCCACATTGTACCATACCTCACTGCCCCCTTTCATTTTCTCTATGGGCAACAGCAGAGGACCTTTCAGTTTATTAAAAAACCCTTTATTTGTGAAGAACAAAGAAGAGACGAAGGCAAACAATAAGGTCAGGCAATCTCCTTTTGCCAGCAGTCGCTCACCTGTTATGTGGAGTGTTATCAGTTCTGGGGAGGGATTTGCTATAGGTGAGAGAGGTAGGCAGGACAGCAGACTGTGCTAGGGCTGCTAGTGCACTTATGAGATCTAAAAAATAAAGAATAGAACATTTGATTGACATATATCAGCCTCCAGCCAAGGACCTTTTGGCTACTCTTCATATCAAAGAAATGGACCTTTGGCAACTTCACGCCTCTGCTGGACTATTATATAGGAATAAGAGATTCTGAGACCAGTGCTTTAAACATACATTTTAAATGTTGACCCAGGCATCTTATAGCTGCATACATGTATAAAAAACAAAACACTGATTTCATAAGCAGTTATTCTACAGCAAATCCATTTAGCCTGCATCTCACAGAAGTGAATGGAGTTGAGATGCCTCACAGATTGCTCTTAGTTTTTTTTTTATCCCTGACCCTAACACATCATTCACTATTTGTCCTTGACAGCACAAGAGAAAAACCTGCCACAACTGGACATTGTGCTGTAATAAGATGGCAGACACATATCGATTTCCAGAATCAAATAGAGACATGCACAGTGCTGATGTGAACATAAAAAAGTGAGATGGAAATGTGATGACATGCAATGATGGAAACCAGAGTCTTCACAGATAAATCAGGGCACTTAATCGTTCTTAACATCAATTTATATTAATATAATATTAAAATTCTCATTAAAAGAAATCCTAAGTTAGGATGCTGAATTAGAAGGTTTTGCCCACTGTCACTATAAAATAAAATTATCACACTGGAAACTTGCAAAACACAAATACATTGCAATCAATTAATTGTAGTTGCAGGCTCATTCACCAGTTCAGCACCCTAGAAGCAGGATTCCATTCTATCATTTGCCCTCAGTCAATCCCATTTTTGCCTAGATTCCATTAAATTCTTCTCACTCCAATCTAAAACAGCATCGACAGTGACAAGTTTTTCCGTTAACCTCTTCTCTGTTATCTTCCTCCTCACAGAGTCCCTTTGCTCTCCTCTTATTATCACCAATCCTTCTTCTCGTGGACTCTGAAAAAAGATCCCAAAACATACTCGCTCAAACACCTTTGGTCAACACAAAAATGTATATGGCAACAATTCTACATTACAACATTCTGAAAAAACTAAAAATAACATAGCTTTTTAGACTTAGTTAAGAAAAAACAACATCAGCACAGGAACTAAACATGGCAATGCATCGCGATGTTAAGGCCTCTGACACAACATCTGTATTTATTGGACAGTAAATAGTATAAGACTGTTTTGAGGAATCAAGTGAAAATACTGCCCAGGAAAGGACGACATTGCTGAAAAGAAGGGTCTGAGAAGTTCAGCTGCTTCGAGGTATTTTTGGTATTTGAAGTTGGATGAACAACAGAGTAATACACTGCGCAACCTATGTAGTAGGAAGTTAGCTTCAAAAACAGGAAACACCAGCAATTTGTTTCATTTAAGGCAATGCACGCAAAGTTATGCAAGAAAGGTCATGCACCAGTAAGAAGAAGCTTCATCAACAGGTCATACAGTCTGTTCTTTTCAGGATCACGACGTATGAAAAAACATCGAAACGACACAAAGACATTACACATGCAATCACACAATTTATCGCAAAAGGCATGCTGCCAGTACGGACTGTCAAAACAGAAGGATTTAAAAACTTAATGAACGGGACCACCCATTTGATATCAACTCGCAGGGCGCAAACACTTCTCGCAGACAGCAACCTGTATGCGGAGTGCAGAGGGATGGATGAGCGGGACCTGCAAGCCGTGGCATAGTTCGCCACCATATCGGACTTGTGGTCAAGTCGAACGTCCGAACCATACATGAACCTCACTGCTCATTATATCGACCAAGACTGGGCTTTGAAGAGCAAATGCCTCCAAACGGCATACTCTCCTGAAGACCATAATGCTGAACCAATTGCATCAGGGCTGACAGAATCGCTTGCTTCGTGGGGGCCAAGTGAAAGCACACAATTTTGCATTACCACAGATAGTGGGGCAAATATGTTTAAAGCAATACCCTCAACAACTGGACTCACCTGCAGTGTTTTGGCCACTGACTTCACTCAGCTGTTGGTAGGCTGAATAGCAGAATTGCATACCTTATTGCCCTATATATATGAAAAAACCCTAAAGTTCATGATTATGTTTTTTTAACTATTATTGAAAAAATAGATAAGAACATTTTACAATGAGTTTATACTCTTAACAATGTTTATAAGGCCATCCTTAAAATAATGCTTTATGTACTTCTGAAAGATTAATTTCCCACCTCAGAAGATTCTAAACCATTAAAACTTTGTTGGATTCATGCCCTTGTCTATTAATTTTTAAATAGACTGTCTTGAATATCCACCCCCACATGTGCAATATTCTGTACTGTAAATATTCATACTGGTTACTTAAACCCCCCCCCAGAGAAAACCGGAAAGCACAAGAAAGTGGAGCGTGCTGTGGGTGTGTGTAAGAAAGCAGTGGCTGCCTTCAGCTTTTCATGGAAGGAGGAGAGAGACGTGGCTGTTGCTCAGGAAGAGCTTCATCTACCCCAGCACAAGTTAGTTGACGGAGTCACCTACTAGGTGGGGCTCGCATCCGAACATGGTGGAGAGGATGCTGGAGTAGCAGAAAGCCATGGCTCAGGTCTTGGAAGCAGACAAAAAGACGAGACAACTGGTTCTTACATGGCAAGATATAGATCTCCTGAAATCTGTGCATTGGGCCCTGAATCTACTACTGGAATTCACTGATTCACTCTCCAGTGAAAATTATGTGAGTGTCATATCTCAAGTCGATGCTGCAACTTTTCACAGATTCACAGACTCTCAGGCCATCCGATGATGAAACACAGCTCACCAAAGAATTGAAGATGACAGTCATGTCACAGCTGGACGAAAAGTATGCGATCTGATTACTAAGGAACTGCTTGATGTTGCAACTTTGGTAGATCCGCGTTTCAAGACACAATACATTAAGCCATCAAACATTCATGCCATCCAAATGAGAGCAGAGTCTGAGATTGAAAACTCCTTGATAACAGCAAATGCAGACAGCGAGATGGACCCACTGCAATGGTGGAAGGTGAATGAAGGGAACTTCCCAAGACTTGGCGGCCTTGCAAAGCGCTATTTGTGCATCTCTGGAACCAGCACACCCTCTGAGAGGGCATTTAGCACAGGGCGGAACATTGTGACCTGCCACAGGGCAACTTTAAAACCTAAGATTGGTTGATGCACTTGTCTTCCTTGCTCACAAGTTGTGAGAAACAGTATGGCACTACTTTTTTTAATTTATTGCAGCACAAGCTAAATGCACTTCATGTTTTGGTTGTTGTTATTGAAAGCAGCTAGAATTTGCACCAAGGTACATATACAGTATTTTTATTTAAAATATGGCCTAGTAGGGCCTAGTCTCTTCATTTGAATGTACAACGATTTAGTTTTTTCTGTGAAACCTAAAAGCTTGTTAAGCTATTTTTGTTCATTTTATCTTGATATAACATCGAAATCGAACATTTTTGGGGAAAAAAAATAGAAATATAACTTTTTCTCATATCGCCCAGCCCTAGTTTAGCTGCTGAAGCATATGTCTAAAACAAGAATGGAGCATAAATGCCATTTTAATGGATAAATGGCTGCAGTATATTACAGTGACGAAATGTATCTAAAAAAAATCAAATTTCTGATCATGTAAATAGTTAGATACACATGTGCAGCTGTACAATACTTGTTTGAAAATTTGTGAATCTGAAATGTGGCAGTGCCATGGGTCCTTAGGTACATGCATGTATTGTCTGCCATTTGAATACATAACTATTTTGCCTAAGCTGGCTCTTTATGAGGATAAACACTAAAATGTTAAGGATGGCACCCCTTAAATGTGTTGGTGGAGTGGGGCTCAAGCAGACAATGATAGGTGAGCTACTCTCCCAACTGTATACTCTTCCAACATACTAACTTCCTGTGGCAAAATAACTCACTTTAAAGAATCACTGTGGACATCACAGACATTCATTCTTCTGTATTGCATTGGTGGTCTTTTGTTCAATCACCTGGGATAGCATTTATGTGATGTACCAAGATTTAAGTTAAGCTGCTAACCAAGCCAATGTCAATTCACTTCGGGTTGGCTTCCTTTTGGTTAGCATTTTCTGTAATGATTGGAGACTGTTATTCTTTAAAGTATATTGACGTCTAAAGCATATCACATAAATGAATGTCAATGGGACCATTGCTCTGATGTCTGAAAAGTATGTTGCAAGTTGTCTCTTTTTTGTCACTTTCAGATCTCAAGCACCCATGCAGATAGTTAATGGGTCTTTTCAATTTCAGGAAGAAAAGATGCACAGATGTCCAATTCTGCCCTCTGCGGTTTCTAATCTTAATCATCATGGTTGCATGGTGTGTGCAGCCCATTTCTAAAGGGGTTACTGGGCAGCGTTAACAGATAAAAAAATTGCAAAATATGCATGTATAGTTTTTGTGATTAATGATGATTATTTACTTTAGAGCACACATTGTAGTAGATGCACTTCCCCTATTTTGGTGTAGCCTTTTATGCATGTATATCAAATTCACAAACTAACCTTTCTAGTTGACAAACAGCAGAGTTTATGTGCACAGTTAAGTGCAGTTTTTCTCCAAATAGATAAAGCAACAATAGACACAGACTTGCTTGCATCTTACACAGCAAGCAGACCAGTTTGATTCAGCAGTCCCTGAGCTCACTGGTCCTGCTCCTCTAAAGTTTAGACTATTGGCTGATTCTGTGACACTTATTGAAAGCAGCATAAATGAATGTTTAATTCAAATGTCTGCATCTCTTCCTCTTGTAAAAACACAAACTGATCTTTTTTGTACTTGTAATCTGTTTTTTCTTTTCATTTGACTCACAAGAAAAAACACATTAATCCTTTCCCAGTTCACATATCCCATATCCCACATTGATAAAAAAAATTACGAAAAAAAAAATGGTTAAGCTGGGTCTGAATTGTGTCTTCCTGCCCTGGCTGTGCTCTGATAAATACATGTGTTGGATACCACAGTCTCCTCACAGTGCTTCTAATTCACAGTACATACAGTATTCTCTGCAGCGCAGGAAGGCATGCTGGAGGAAGAGTTCTCCTCTCATTCTTTCTCATCTCATCATCCTCCACAGCCAGGGCGTCACTGTGGCCCTATGTTTGCTGTGCTTGATGTTGTTCTAAAAGTAAATAGACACTGCAAACACTTGACACAGTTGTTAAACAGAGAGCATCTAAATGTCTCCTAACTCGACATCAAAGACTTATGCTAATGTCTGTTGCATTAGTGATAGGAAGCGTGCCAGAGAGGAGGGAAATGTACAAAAGCAACACAGTTCAGTGCAACACAAAGAACACATAATGTAACCCACAGAATACCATACAATAAGATAAAGTACTCAGAAGAGGCCACAATGAGGCTTTTTATTCACTCACGGTGTGTTGGAGAGGATTGGCTCTCTCTGAAAACAACAGCAGTTGCAATTGTGCCACCGTTCATATCAAATAGCCACACCTCAGAAATGACTGTGAACTGTGGCTGATAATCAGATTATGCACCACCCTATATGGAAGTCATCAAGTAAAATGCATTTGCTGTTATCCAGTTGTTCCCTATAAATTCTCACACATCCATCTCCGCACAAATAATAATCACAGTAATAGTGAATTAATTACATGGATAAAGTCAGACAACATTAATATGAAATAAAGGTAAAAATAGATACAGGTTATATCTGCAGTAAAAGATTGATTTATTGTGTGAACTACACTATTTTCAATGGTAATAGTTAAAGCTTACAAGTTTCATATGTATGCAGGATCTGGATTTTCTTTTTTTTCACTTTTTTTAATTGGTTGGTTTCTACTCACTGGAAATGTCTTAAAGATAAATAGATTTTACCGCTAAATTTATTATTTTTTTGCACAAAAACAGTATGTCATACTTTTAGTGTCATGGTAATAGAAAAGGTTTTATAACTGCTTCTCATGAGTTATTTCTTACTTGATTTGGAACAATGAAATGTCTGAAACTGATGTGTGCCTATGTTAAAATATAGTCCTTCAGACCTTTGACAAGGTTTGTCAGACTCCCATGAAAAAATGGCAATGATCTATGCTTCACAAATAATATTAGCATTGTCTTGAATAAGGCAACATGCTCACACAAAAAAATACCCAGGGCCACCAGAAATGGCATAACCAAAGAGATGCAAGATAGCAAGTGAGTGCTGTAATTTTCAGACTAGTTGGAAAAATTATTTTCACTAAGGAAAAAGGTGTTGGCTTAATTTACATTGAAATGAGCAGAATGTACACTGACATTATGAGATAAAACACCAGAACTTCACAACCCTCACTGGTGCTAAGCAGGAACAAAAGTGAAGCAAATGGAAGCCAGCCTGCCAGCCAAGCAACAGTTTCTTCTTCATGCTAGCAGAGCTAAAAAAAAAAAAGTCCAAAGAGCCAGTTACAAAGTTCAAGTCATTATTGTACAAGGAAACCTTTGAGAAATGTTGATTTAATCAAACAATACCTCATGGGAATAATGTGCCCAGAGAAAATGCAGGATTTCAACAATATTAGCATGTTCAGAAATGTGGTAGTGTAGCATGTAGGGAATACAACTTTAAAAAGTCTTGTTTCAGAAACAACTTTTTTCTTCCATTTTAACTGGATTGTATGTATTGAGAGCCCAGATGCTACAGACACTGTACAGCTGTTAACTACTTTAGCTGATTATTGTTTAAAAAATTGCTTTATCTTCAGAATCTAAAGGGGACAACAACCTCAAAATACATTTTTGAAGCTGTGTCAGATGCAGTTGAACAGACTGGATTCAAATAGGACAGGCTGTGTAGGGTTTTAATGGATCGGACTCAAGAAATGACTTATGAGCGAAAAGGATAAGGTATGCATCTGTTGGGGTCAATGGGTGGCCTGCATTAACCTTGAGTGCCTGCTACTTTTCTCCTTCCCAGGGTGTGTTTGGGCAGGGCGAACCTTCAGCGGTTTCCAATTGCTGCAATCAGGAGGCAGTATTTAGAGGGACGTGTTCCCCAAGGCTGAAGCCAGTTTGTTGATTTCCGTGCAGTTGGTAACTTACCAGTTAGCTCCACAGGTCCTTGGAATATCTTTGTCCAGAGTGAGAACTTAACCTTTTTGTCTTCCTTCAATCCTCCCCTAAGTCCTCTTCCAGTTTCCTCCCTGGATTATTCGCCTGCCCATCCACCCTCCAACACCTTGTCTAGGATTCAGATCTACGCGAAAATTCGCTCCTCCTTTCGCTCACCCCCTCTCTGGCTCCAAACCTGTGAACTAAGCCCTGTTGGTCCTCTCTGCTCGTCCGTCTGAACTCCCTCCGTTTCTGCAACCCCACTTCTACCATCTCCGTCTCAGAGTGAAAATAAAATCCTCTTCTTCAGTCCATCTGGTTAGTAATTTGTGCTTGCACCAGAGTCAGTCCTAGGTCATGACAGCACCAATGTGCAAGAAAAGTGGATGCAAGGCTTTCTTTTGTGCCCCTGAACCCAACCCTGAGAAAGATGAGTAATGAATAAACCAGTCTCCTTAACTCCCGATGCTCCAAACTGAAAATGATGTATGTGAATAAATGAGCCATGTAAATGGGATTCATCCAGTCTACTTTGTCTGTTTACTGTGTGTCAGGTATGGGAAGGAGGAGGAATACAGGAACCTGGTGGAGGACTTTGTGCAATGGTGCAGACTTAACCACCTGCAACTCAACACAACCAAGACCAGGGAGATGGTGATGGACTTCAGGAGATCTAAGTCTGCCCTGCTGCCTGTCACCATCGAGGGGCACAAGGTGGAGGTGGTGAACACATACAAGTACCTGGGAGTACTCTTAGACAATAAACTGGACTGGTCAGCTAACACTGTTGCACCCTGCAAGAAGGGGCAGAGCAGGCTGTACTTCCTTAGGAGGCTGAGGTCTTTCAATGTCTGCAGCAAGCTCCTCTGGATGTTCTACCAGTCTGTTGTTGCCAGCGTCCTCTTCTATGCTGTGGCATGCTGGGGAGGAAGCACTAAGAAGAGGGATGCTGGACGACTAGACAGGCTGGTAATGGAAGCTGACACTGTTGTGGGGACTGAACTGGACTGCATATCGTCAGTATCAGATAAAAGGACCCTGAATAAGCTACTCAACATCATGGACAACGACTGTCACCCACTCCACAGTACCATCATGCAGCAGAAGAGCCGGATCAGCTGGAGACTACGCTCCCTGACATGCTCAACAGACAGACTCAGGAAGTCATTTGTACCTAGTGCCATACAACTGTACAACGCTTCACTGAAGGGCAAAGTCACTGTCACTGTCCACCGGCACAGCAGACTTCACCTCCACACTCCTTATAGTGACATCTATCTATCTATCTATCTATCTATCTATCTATCTATCTATCTATCTATCTATCTATCTATCTATCTATCTATCTATCTATCTATCTATCTATCTATCTATCTATCTATCTATCCATTTCCGTTTCCGGTGTGTGATCGTAGGTAGTAGACGTGGACTGAGAGTGGCGCTAGTTTCAAATGGTGATTCTTTCCCTTGTGTATTTCGGTTTCAAACAACTTTCCAACTGTTCTGAATGCACTAAAGCAGGTAAGTCAGGTAAGAGTAATTTGGTTTTTTCGTGTGAGTGTTAGGTAAGTAAGTGTTTGGTTAGACAGGTGTGTGTGAGGAGCCATGGCGTCCTCCGAGACGCCTGCTCCGTCCATCAGACAGGGAGTCAGGATCGTTCCTCCAGACCCCACTATAACTGTGGAGGAAGTTTTGTTAGCTGTGGGAGAGCAGGTAGGATATGGTAAGTTGTCTCATGCTTCGCGCATGAATAAGGCTGTAGTTGTATTTTTGAAGGACGAGTCCACCGTCCATCAGCTGGTTGAGTCCGGAGTGATTGTGAGGGAGATGTTAGTGCAGGTTAGCCCACTAGCAGTGCCTTCTACCCGAATCACAGTATCGGGAGTTCCGCCGTTTATCCCGAACGCGCTGCTGGAGAACGAGCTCCGCAGGTTCGGCAAAATGGCGAGTGGGTTCCGGACTGTTAGTTTGGGTTGTAAGGACCAGAAACTGAAGCATGTGCAGTCTCTGAGACGGCAGGTGTTCATGTTTCTCGAGTCCCCCTTGCAGACACTGGAAGTGTCATTTCGCGTAAAACACGGTGATGGGTTGTACATGGTGTACGCAAGCTCGGGACACATGAAATGCTTTGACTGTGGAGATATCGGGCATAAACGAGCAGCGTGTCCACACAAACAGCAGCAAAACGGGCAAACGGTGGATAACGGAGGTGGCTCTGCTGCTTCCGGGTCCGCGAGCGGCTCTGCACCAGTGGAGCGCGCCCCGGCCCCCGCGGTCCCCGCGGAGGCGGGGGCGGAGCGCGCGCCAGCCGTGGGGGGTCCGGAGGCGGCGAGCCAGATGCCCGTAGCCCGGGACCTGGTGGCCGCGAGCCCGGTGGTCGACAACCCAGTGGTCTTGAGTCACGTGAATGTAACTGAGAGCTCTGTGGCTGTTGTGGAAACTGAGGTGGAGGAGGAGTGTAATGTTGAAAAGGAGATAAATGAAATGACTGAGGTGGATCATCTTGTTGATAGTGTTGAAGGCTCGCTGCGAACAGCACTTAACGCTGTAGCCCCCCTAAAGAAGAAAATTCTTAAACAAAGACGGTTAGCTCCATGGTATACTAGTGAAACCCGCAAATTAAAGCAGATATCTCGGAAACTTGAGAAGAACTGGCGTTCAACCAAGCTGGAAAAGTCTCGTTTATCTTGGCAAGATAGTCTTAAAGCTTATAGGAAGGCCCTCCGTGATGCCAAAGCAGCATATTACTCGTCTTTAATTGAGGAAAATAGGAACAATCCCAGGTTTCTTTTCAGCACTGTTGCCAGGCTGACTGAGAGCCACAGCTCTATTGAATCAAGTATTCCAATAGCTCTCACTAGCCATGACTTCATGAGCTTCTTTAACAATAAAATTCTAGCTATCAGGAACAAAATCCACCAAGACTTGCCCTCAACTAGCATCGACTTATCTTTAAACTCAGTAACTGTAGGACCAGAACCAGTTATTGTTTTGACTGTTTTGCTTCCCTCAATCTTTGTCAACTAACTTCAATCATTTCTTCATCCAAACCTTCAACTTGCCTCTTGGACCCCATCCCGACTAGGCTGCTTAAAGAAGTCCTACCCTTAGTCGGTACTTCTCTGCTAGACGCGATCAATCTGTCCTTATTAACAGGCTATGTGCCACAGTACTTTAAAGTAGCTGTAATTAAGCCTCTTTTGAAAAAGCCTAACCTGGACCCAGATGTTTTAGCCAACTATAGACCTATATCCAACCTTCCATTCATCTCCAAGGTCCTGGAGAAAGCAGTAGCCAAACAGCTGTGTGACTATCTACATAGCAATAGCTTGTTTGAGGATTTTCAGTCAGGATTTAGAGCTCACCATAGCACAGAGACCGCACTGGTGAAAATTACTAATGACCTCCTAATGGCATCAGACAAAGGACTCGTCTCTGTCTTGGTTTTATTAGATCTTAGTGCTGTTTTTGACACCATTGACCATCAGATCCTACTACAGAGACTGGAACATTTCATCGGCATTAAAGGAGCCATTCTAAGTTGGTTTAGGTCCTATTTATCAGATCGGTTTCAGTTTGTCCATGTTAACGATGAGTCCTCCATGCATGCCAGAGTTAGCCACGGAGTTCCGCAAGGATCCGTTCTCGGACCAATCCTCTTCACTTTATATATGCTTCCTTTAGGTAATATTATCAGGAAACACTCTATCAACTTTCATTGCTATGCAGATGATACTCAGTTATACCTATCGATCAAGCCAGATGAAACTCATCAGCTAGCTAAGCTTCAAATGTGCCTTCAGGATGTTAAAACCTGGATGACCTGCAATTTTCTAATGTTAAACTCAGCTAAAACTGAAATTATTGTTCTAGGGCCTAAACACCTTCGTGACGCATTATCTAGAGATATAGTTTCCCTGGATGGCATCGCCCTGGCCTCCAGCACCACTGTGAGAAATCTTGGAGTTATCTTCGATCAGGACATGTCGTTTAACTCTCACATTAAGCAAATTTCAAGAACCGCCTTCTTTCACCTTCGTAATATCGCAAAAATTAGGAGCATCCTGTGTAAAAATGATGCAGAAAAACTAGTCCATGCATTTGTTACTTCTAGGCTGGATTACTGCAATTCCTTGTTATCAGGGTCTTCAAAAAAGTCCATTAGGACTCTTCAGCTGATCCAGAATGCTGCAGCACGTGTTCTTACAGGAACCAGAAAAAGAGATCATATTTCTCCTGTCTTGGCTTCTCTGCACTGGCTTCCTGTTAAATCCAGAATAGAATTTAAAATCCTTCTCCTTACGTATAAAGCTCTTCATGGTCAGGCCCCATCTTATCTTAAAGAGCTTTTAGTACCTTACTGCCCTACCAGAGAACTGCGCTCCCAGAATGAAGGGTTACTGGCAGTTCCTAGAGTCTTGAAAACTAGAATGGGCGCTAGAGCGTTCAGCTATCAGAGTCCTCTTTTGTGGAACCAGGTTCCAGTTTGGGTCCGGGAAGCAGACACCGTCTCTATATTTAAGAGTAGGCTTAAGACTTTCCTTTATGATAGAACTTATAGTTAGAGTAAGTCCACCCCTGGTTGTGCTGCTATAGGCCTAGACTGCCGGGGGATGCATCATGATGCACCGAGCTGCCCTTTCCTTTCTCTCTCTCCCTCCCGGTGCAACCTCATTCCATTAACAATGTTACTAACTGGACTCTCTCCCTTCCCCGTAGTCGTGTGCTTTCTCGTCCCCCTTCTCTCTCCTCTCTCTTCCTAACACTTTCTGCAGATATTCCTGGCTCTGGAGCTGTGGGGTCTGGATCTGTGGTTCGGAGTCTCCTCCTGTCGCTCCCTGCGGGTGTTCCTAGAGCTGTGGAGTCTGGATCTGTGGTTGGGAGTTTCCTGCTGCCCCCGTGTTCCTGCTCATCATTAGCATTAATATCATTGCCATTTTTAATCTATTCTACGTGTTGCTGTGTTGGCTGCCTCTCTCTGTTCCCTCTGTCCTTCTCTCGCCCTCTCTCTCTCTCTTGCTCTCTCTTTCCCCTCACCCCCAACCGGCCGAGGCAGATGGCCGCCCACCCTGAGCCATGGTTCTGCTCAAGGTTTCTGCCTGTTAAAAGGAAGTTTTTCCTTGCCTGTGTTGCCTAGTGCTGCTCATGGTGGGAATTGTTGGGTTTCTGTAGTTAACTTCAGAGTAGGGTCTGACCTGCTCTGTTTGGAAAGCGCTGTGAGACAACTCTTGTTGTGATGTGGCGCTATATAAATAAAAATTGTTGTTGTTGTTGTTGAGCAGCAGCAGGAGGCTGCAGAAAGTGTAACTGAAGCACAGGTAGAGAGCACTGAGGAGAAAGCTACCACCAGTGGAACAGGACAGGGGGAAGTCTGTAGTCAGACTTCATGTGCTGATGAGATGGATTATGAGACTGAGTCAGACACAGCATCCATCAGTGAAGTGGCGAGCAAAAGGATTGACCTCTATTCTTTAGAGGAAATTAATGAGTTTTTGGATGAAACATTTAACAAATCTGTGAAAGTCAGTGAATACTTTGAGGACACAGATAAATTTATTAAATCTGTAACTATACTAAAGAGGCTGGTTAGCAATGACCTCCTAGATGAAAAAAAGCGATACCGTCTAAATAAACATCTGACAATCCTTAGGAAGGCTCAGAGAGGAAAAACTGTCAAAAGGTCCAAGAGAAGGATTCAATATGAATAGTCACATGGTGAAATTCTCTTCCTACTGTTTAATGCTGGGTTCAATCTGTACCCTTTTTCTCCTTTACCATATCTCCATGGAGAGTCTAAAAATAGGATGTCTTAACATCAATGGAGGTAGAGACAAGAATAAGAGGGCTTTAGTATCTGAGCTGGCTACTAGAAAAAAGATAGATGTGTTATTCCTACAGGAAACACATAGCACTCCAGCAGACAACACAGATTGGGCCTTAGGGTGGGGGGGGTTGTGGTTCCCGAGCCACGGCTCAAATCTGAGTGCAGGTGTAGCCATTCTGTTTGCGAAACACATTGATCTATCACAGGTAACAGTTTCTGAGATAGAACCGGGGCGTATACAGGTGGTGCAGGCTACAATAAGAGAAACGCCTTTTGTATTTGTTAATGTGTACGCTTACACCTCTGCTGGTAGCCGGATCAGCCTCTTACAAAAACTTAATGAAACTTTAAAACAGTTCAGTAGCAGCTCAGTTGTAGTGGTGGGAGGAGACTGGAACTGCACTACTAATCATGCAGTGGACAGGAATGGGAGAGAGCCCAACTCATTATCAGCCTCCTTTTTAACAAAAATAATTAAAGAGAATAGTTTAGTGGATGTTTGGAGGACACTCCATCCAAATACCAGACAGTATACCTGGGTGAAAGTTACAGAGGGCCGGGTTAGTGCAGCAAGACTAGACAGGATGTATGTCAGTAACACATGCAGTAATAGGTTAACTGCAGCCAATATATCTCCAGTTGGTTTTTCAGACCATCACTTAATAACTGTTAATTTTTCTTTGATGGTGCCTCCTCACAGATCTCCTTATTGGCATTTTAACATAAGACTAATCCATGATAAGAATTTCTGTCAGTCTTTCACTGATTTCTGGGGTCAGTGGAAAAGCAGAAAATCACAATTTGAAAACATAGGTCAATGGTGGGAGGTGGGGAAAACACACATTAGAATTTTTTGTCAACAATATACATCACACACAGAGGCAATAGAAAGGGATCAGGTTGAGGTATTGGACAGGGAACTTCATGTATTGGAAGAGGGCATAGCAAATGGGGGGGACAATAATAATGATAATAAAAAGACTTGGGAGAAGAAGAGGGCATCATTAAGTAGATTTTTATATGAAAAAGCTAAAGGAGCTTTGATTAAATCTAGAATATTATCTATTAGGGACATAGATGCACCCACTAGATACTTTTTTAAGCTAGAGAGAAAGGTCAGGCAACATAACCTGATGATACACCTTAAGAGCTCCAATGGGACGGTGACCAGGGACCCGTCTGAGATGAGGAAGTTGGCCATAGACTTTTACAGCAGCCTGTTTAGAGCGGAGAAGTGTGACCCAGAGCGTGTGGAGGAGATTCTGGAGGGACTTCCTCGTTTAGCGGAGGCGTCGGCAGCCTCCTTGGAGTCCAGGGTGCAGTTTCAGGAGCTGTCTGCAGCAGTGGGCCAGCTCAGCTGTGGTCGGGCGCCAGGTGTCGATGGGCTACCAGCGGAATTTTATAAGACATTCTGGAGCGTTATTGGAAAAGACCTGATGGATGTTTTTGAAGGATGTTTGGAATGTGAGGATGTTTGGAATGTTTGGAATGTGAGGGTCTTTTACTGGGAGAGTGGAGAAATAAAGAGAAGCCGACATTACCAGCAGGGCTGCAGTGGAGCACAGAGGGGATGAAGGTGCTAGGCGTTTATCTGGGGAATGAGGATTTTCAGTTAAAGAATTGGGAGGGCGCAGGTGAGAAAATAGGTGCCCGATTGTCTAGATGGACATGGGTCCAGCCCCAGTTGTCATACAGGGGGAGGACTTTGGTTGCCAACAGTCTAGCTGCCTCCATGCTCTGGCATCGAGCCACCGTTCTTGTTCCTCCGGACAAAACAATTCAGCAGATACAGAAGGCACTGGTGGACTTTTTATGGGATGGCTACCACTGGATTCGATCGGCTGTGCTGTTTTTACCTGTGGCGGAAGGGGGTCAAGAGCTGATTGACCTCAGGAGCCGCATAACAGCGCTTAGGCTCCAGACGGCACAGAAATATCTGTATAGAACGCAGCAGCCCTGGACTCAAACGGCATCCCTGCTGCTGCAAAGAGTTGGACACCTGCAGTACGACAGGCACCTGTTTCTTTTGGACCTGGAGGAAATGGACATTACACAAACTTCCAGATTTTATCAGTCTGTGTTGGATGACTGGAGAACGGTTTTAAAAAGTAAACGGGACTGCACTCAGGTGTATAGGACAATGGGTGATGAACCTCTATTCAATAACCCTGCCATAAAGAGCAGAATTCTGGCCTCTGAGAGTGTCCGAAGGGTTTTCACAGCGGAAAAAAAGCTGGCAGGACTGAGGGAGGAAGGGAAGTGGAAAAATGCTGCAAG
>JABUIW010000019.1:16888777-16930322 GCA_013363375.1 Menidia beryllina
TCCATGGTATCTATCTATCTATCTATCTATCTATCTATCTATCTATCTATCTATCTATCTATCTATCTATCTATCTATCTATCTATCTATCTATCTATCTATCTATCTATCTATCTATCTATCTATCTATCTATCTATCTATCTATCTATCTATCTATCTATCTATCTATCTATCTATCTATCTATCTATCTATCTATCTACAGTATCTATCTAATGAGAAGATATCAGAATGAATAAGAACATTGTCGAGGTTAGACCCAAACAACACAAATCAACTTCTTTAAGGGAACAGTTCCCATGTACTTGAACACTCTTGCAAAGGCTTAAATCAAAACTCAGTCACTCCGGTCACTCTAGACTCTTTTCATGTGTCGTTCACACTAGTCCATTACACAGGCGACACAAGCAAGACAAACAACCATGCACACACACACACTTACTCCTACGGGCAGAATCACCAATTTATCAGAGCAAAACCCTTATGTTCTCTTATTAGTGAACTTACTGCTCAGTCAAGAGGCCCCTCAAATCTGCTTCAGTCACACCAGATTTCTCTCTATTGTTACTTTTGGATGTACAGAGATCTAGTTCAACATTTCTCTCTAAGGTCGGAAGTAACACACTGGCTGCATAAATACTTACTACAGAATATCTTATAATGGCAGGTTCAACAGCTAAAAGTACTGTATAAGGACAAGGGTGGAAGTCAGACATGGGCATACAGCTTTAAGCACTGTGTACGCTGATATCAGTGAATTACATTTGATGTGGGTAGCTAAGGGTAGCTAGTGGAGCTTAATGAACAGGGGGTGATATGGGATTTCTTCGGTTGATTGAAGACCAGATGCACTTTAGCTCTCTGGACCATCTGCAGAGGTTTCACAGTGTAGGCAGGGAGCCATTTTGGGCTCATACACTCAACGAATAATATTCTACATATTAACTTATTTTTATAGCAAGAAAAACAATAGAATTAATATTGTCGTATTGCCACAAAAAATCAGGAACTAGATTTTTTTAAATTAGCAATTATCTTTCCGTAAATATTTACTAATTTTGCTTCCAATTTTACCTGCTATTTTAACTGACAAAATTGTGCATTTTATGGCGTATGTATTTTTTTATTTGCTTCAAACTGAGCAAAAAAGTGTAAGTCAGAAATAGGCCTGCAGGTCCAGAAATAACAGCTGAAATGTGAAAAAGAAAAATGTAAAATGAGAGATTTGCTGTTGAGTTAAAAGCAGAGTATATATATTTTTTACCCAATAAGCCAGACAAGGATAAAGAGGTAAGAAAGAAGGGGCGACACAGGGGCCAAAGCATACGGAGAGGAAATATATAGTTTGACCAAAGAACAATGTACTTACCAATAGTAACAGGCACAGGTTTTAACCATACCACCCACACTTGAGACTTGCCATTGGCGAAGAGGAGGGCTAATGTCAGCCAACGGGAGGTCTACAGAGATCCTTTAATAAATAACAATACACCAAGATTCAGACATGTGCACCTGCGCCAATTAACAGGTTACTAATTGGCTTCCTCAAACCAGGGTGTAATGACAATTTCTCACCACACTGATTAATTCACAGGGGAGGAAGTGGGTGACTGTGAACTGTGTGGTGTTTGAATCTCATAAGTAAGCAGTTGTAATTTTCCTTTAGGGTTAGGGTTACTTTTCTGTTTCAGTAACTGAAACTGTGAAGAATGATTTTTTTGGACACAGAAAATTAGTTGGGTCATGACTGAAGATGTTTTTTTTTTTAAATGACCGTCTATTTATTTGAAAGGTCATAATTGCTTTTTACTTTCTTACTCAAAACTGTTTATGCAAAATCTGAAATACTTCTAAACCATTTATGTAAACAATTAATCGATAAACCACGGTAGTTTAAAGTTTTAGAAAATTCAAACCAAAGTTCTATTTATTTTTATTGTATTGTTATTCGGTATTCTGTTTGTTTAATTTCAGTTTTATTTTATTCATATAGCACCAAACCACCGAAATATAGTCTCTAAGCACTTCAAAAATAGTCAAATCTTGTTGTCAAACTCTAACCCTAACCCTAAACCAGTTCAAATCTAACAATAATGATTTAATAATTTAGTAATTTAGTGATATTAAAATCCAATTAGTCCAACTTTAAATCCAAAAACATTTATACACAGCCAAAAAGTTCTGAACACTAGTTAATTACAATGACAATGTCTCATGTACTTGAAGAAAGGGTAAAAAGGAGCACCAGGGTGACCAGAATTTCATCCCTGGAGTAAACCAATCAGTATACGCCTATAGCAGCAGGACTATGAGATGTTTTATGGTTACATTCACTATTTATAAGCTTTTTAAAAACGGACAATTTACAGCCAAATCTTAAAGGTAGAGAGGGAGTCTGCTCCTTTCAAACATTATTTGGGACAGGCCAGTAATAAAGAATTAAAGTATGTTACAGAGAACGTGCACCAGATCTTAGAGGCCATTTAGCTTATTGGTGCAGTCACTTTGAGGCCTGCCCCACAAATTTGTAATTCCTTACGACAAATCCATTTGGAAATGTAACAGGGTAAAAGATTTGTGAGATCTGAAGTTATTAGTCTTGCAATTGGTGCAATATGATAAGACAATTTCAAGAAAAAGTATTTAAGCATTCCTTCAGAGCTTTTTTAATGAAGAGATCATTAGTATATTGGTTAAAGATATATCACACAGTCCAATTGTTTGCCGTTTTCCAAATGTTGATAATATGTTGGATATTCATTGCACTTGTACATAACGTGGTAGAGTAGCTGTTACTTGTTCCAACATTTCAACTAATTTAGTTTTTTCTGTCTCCCTCCCTCTCATTCCAAATCGTCTCTCTTACTGAAATTCTGTTTTCCACTTCTCCCCAGTTTCTGTATCTCTTCTGACTTCATCTTTTTTTTTATGCAGCATTTTATCTCCATATTTTTTACCTACTCTCACATTCATTCAATGTACTGTATTTTTCACTCACCACTCCAAACACCCTCTCTATCTCTATCTGTCTGTCGTTTCTAGCTTATTGTACCCCTGTGTCGCCCTTGTCTTTTTCTCAGCAGCTGCACACTTAAAGACCCTTGCTGCATTATCCTTTTAATAAAGGCCTAGACAGGAAGCAGGGAGGCAGAGGACAGAGACAAAGACAAGACTGCTGCTGCCACAGCAGCCTTCAAACCTCATTAACTTTTGTCTTGTTGCACCAGTTACACAGACACACACACATGGCTCACTGACTCACAAACATATATGCACAAAAACATCCAGCCAGTGGGTTTTACTCACACACAAAAATAAACCTAAAGACTGTTGTTCAGCTGTCCATCTGTCCATCTCTAAAGGGCTCTTATTTAATCAGCCTTTACGTTAAACTAAAGCAGTTCCTCATACGTTTGATTTTGATACCTTTGTGATAATTACTGTTTATCAGAGCTATTTCACAGACATGTGAACAACACAATTAAGCAATTAGCCAAATGTACAAAAAGACAATACAGTCTGATGGGGGTGTGTGATGAGTTGAATCACACTTCATAGACATGTAATAGCATGAAGATGGAAATTAATCAAAATGTGTCAGCTTATACAGTACTTCTTACTGTTAACAGTAGGTCTTTGTTGGTAAAACAGCATTCTAAGGGCTAAAACAGTTGTCATCTGGCAACGAACTCATTGCATGCTTGCCTATAAAATAAAAATCTATTAATATAAAAATGTCATTTTTTGATTATTTAATTAAACATAAACATGTACTATGCCGAGGAATAATGTAAATTGAAAAGCTTGTGAGAACATTGTAGGCAATAAAAAAGTTAAAATATTAGTTTCCTAGATATGACGTCAAGAGTTCTGAAATCAACTCATGTCTCTCTTAAGGACTATCCATTATTTCTTACAACAGTTTTTCAGTTCATTGAGGTTTGCAGACATTCATTTATGTCCAATTCTCTTAAGGTCTCAGCATAGCATTCCATTCAGGCCGAGAACTTTTCTTCAAACAGGCCCTTTTAACATCTTGCTTTTTTTTCTATTTAACCCATTCATTTGTGGATTTCCTTGTTTGCTATAGATCATCGTCATACTGCGCCATCCACTTCTGGCAAAGTTTTAGCCACCAGATAGATGGATTAATATTTCATTCTACAGTAGAATACTGCAGTATAGTTCATGGTTAAATTAGTTACTGCAATGTACCCCAGTCCTGATAACAGATTTGAATTCTTAGCAGTACTTTGCTTTAATCAATCCAAAGAACTATATTTAAAATATATATATTATAGTTAGCCTTTTTTTTAAAATAATAAACAGAAAAATATTACCTAATATTTTGTATGTCCTCCTTTGGTCTTATGTTTTAATATGATTTATAAGTTATGGTTTCTCTGGTCTTTAAGATCCAAATAGTTTCTAGATGTTTCCACAGACTGCTTTGAATGAAATTTTTATAAAGAATCATGCATCTTTACCTGAAAGAAACTGTGAAGAAACAGTTGTCTTACTTTTGTCTATGGTTTTAAAAGTCCTGAGGTGTCTATCATCTTATTCAGTTACCTTTTGTTTTCTTCCTCTTTCTTGGTTAATTTAGTATATACTATTCTCTGCAGTAGGTTCAAATAGTATACAGTCAGACACATTTTATGTCTTTCCTACGGTGTCAGAGACTTTCCAACACCATGTCTAGAATCAGATTCTTTGATTTGCAATGAGCTCTTAATTGTTTTGAACTAATTGGGAGCTTAAACCGATTCCAATCACTATGTGGTCTATAATGCTTATGTCTAGTAGGCAAGAGGGGGCTGGAGCCTATTCCGTTTGACACCAAGAGACAGGCGAGGTTTACCCTGGACAGGTCTCCAGTCTATCACAGGGCCACACGTAGATTAACAAACACGTACACACTCATTCCTGTGGGCAATTCAGAGTCTTCCATTAATCCAAAATGTGTGTTTCTTGATTGTGGGAGGAAGTCGAAGTATCCGTAGGGGACCTACACATACACAGGCAGAAGGTCTCTGGTGCCCTATTTCTTAAGAGATTCCACCCTTAATCTTCTCTGAGAAGTACATAAAGCATTAGATTCAACTAATAAAACTGACCAATAAGTATGTCAATTGTAGGCTGGAGTTGTACAAGTTTTTTTCTATCATTTTGTTGGTATTTTTTTTTTTCAACTTAAACAAGATGTCTAACTTTTTTCAAATAACATTGTATTAGTAGCTTGTTTTTTTCATGTTGCTTTGTAAAGCAGTCCAAGCAGTGTTTTGTTTATCATTAAAAGTGCTCCATGAATAAAATTCGATGATTGATTGTAACATGTGTGTGCATGGAAGATGGACTGTCCCTATACTGGTTTTGTAGTCTAACTGATCACTCAAAGCCCTTTTGCACAGATCCCACACTCGTCTATTCGTGCACACACTTATAGACAATGCAGAGTTCAGTGTGTGGACCCAATGCATTAATCAAAAAACACATAACAAATTCACTGCTAACCTTGGCCTTTCCCTTCATTCATATACACCAATTGGTAATGTGAAGGTAAATCTTATGTGGTTTACTTCCTCGCAGGTTTCAATACCAGATAACTGAAGAATTAAGCATTTGCTTAGATCAGTAAGACACCTCATTGTGGTGTTGGTGTTCTCTTTCCACCTGCAGAGGGCAAAACAAACCATTTTATTGACGAAACAAATTAAAAACACTGTAAAAGATGATTAATCCATCCATCCGACCATCCATCTGGTCAGAGAGGCAACAGGTCATGAGAGGAAAAAAAGACAAGAAACAAGAAAAACAATAAAAAAAACACAACAATGAATAATTGTTCATTTTACAGTCAGTGTATCTGAAAAGGATCATATTTCTTTGTAGATTGATATGTTACTGTATTATAAACATAAACAATTATAATACTTGAACCAACGCAATACAGTTAAATTTACAATATAGCTTTTTTTTTTAAGAACTGAAATAAATAGTATACCATATGACAAATTAATTTGTGATTAAGTTCATTGCTGTAGGCCTAACTATGGTAACCTGAAGAAGATGATAATCAAACATGTTTAGAACTGAGACCTATAGGCAAGTAGAACTGTAGTCATGGTCAAAAATAAATGTTTACACTAGATTGACAACTCTTTATGTGTTAATCAGTTCCTTTTTTGTATCATACTATAATCATATTAAGGTTATAATATTATTTTATCAGGTATTTAGTGTTTTGAGTTTTAGTTGATACAGTATGTGGTTAAATACACAGCCCAAAGGAGACATCGGGAGTAAAAGGATGAGTGAAGAGGAAAGGGAGGAAAAACAAAAAACACTTTTTTGCAGTAAATTTAGGCCTCCCACAGAGATTGTTAGAATTTCAAACTGCAGGTACCTCTCAGTTTAATTTGACCATTTAATAATGATGATTATTTACTGATTTTCAGTAAAATTGAATGGGATTAGATGTAAAACAAGCAATCTCCATATGTACATTGTGAGGGAAAAATGCCTTTAATAAAGACATAGTCATACTAATTAGGCTGAAAAGGGGTGAATTAAACAATTTACCATTTCATTTTTCTAATATCATTTTGTAAAGGATGGCAACCACATCTGCCAGTTTTTTCAATAAAAAGAGCTGTTTTTTTTTTCCGTGTAGCCTTAGGCATCATCATTTCTGACTGAACCCCAATTTGTCTGCCCATCCATTGATATAACTTGTTACAGCTCATGAATGTGATCCCAAACACTTAAACTTTTCTGCACAAAAGAAAAGACTGATGATATTTACATTTTTTTCTTTACAATATATATATTATATGCACATATCATATATGTTTAGTACTGAAACCATTTAACATATATTCATAATTTTATATAAACATGTTGTCATGACATAAGAACATACATTTGTTGTTGATTCTTCTTTTTATTTTCACTATTTTAACTAATGTGACAATGTAGGTGAATCTCACCCTAATTCTAGTACCTTTTGATAATTCTAGTCCAGCACACTCTCCATATTACAATATTCGTATAAGGTGTATCTAAAGTGAAGAATGGCCAAGAAAAAAAAAAAGAATATATGGTAATTTTATTGTGCAAAATAACTATAGAACCGGTTGTTGATGATTAAAAAGATATGTTTGGGGTTGGCCAGTCTCCTGTGCGTCTGTATACTGCACAGCAATTAGAAGTACATACAGTTAAAACACAAGAAGGGAATTTAAAGTGGTTGCTAAGGTTGTTTATGCCACTCAGTCAACCGCTAATGAGTAATCAACTTTCACAGCTTGAATGTTGGGGTGGTAATTCAGGTTGCACACTATGTTTCCGAACCATGGAGTAGGGATTCATTATCATGGAGATCTGTATAATCAAACAATTAGTGAATTTCTTCTCATCAACAAGGCCGGCTCCCCGTCTTATGTGTTCGGAGCTTGACAGTGGAGGGGAATGATCATCATTGAAAAGTGGCTTCTTCCGTGACGTTCCTTGGCTGTTATCCAGTTTGGATTGTTAAGAGGGTTAAAAAGCTGTGATGTTCAGTCACCCACTCTGGAAGTGTCAAACTGAGGTAGAAAACCACTGGGACAGTAATTAAGACAATAAAATGTAAGGACGAGGGAGAGAGAGACAGAGAGAGACAGAGAGATGTCTGACTGTTCATAGAAAATAAAGGCATAAGAGAAAGTGGGGAATCTAAAATGTATGGCTTTCTGCAGTTGTGCCTTTGAAAACATATCCATCTGAATCTGTGGTGATTTGGGAAAACAGTAACATTTTAATGTCCTGATTAAAATGTTTTTAAAATGACATTTATTCTCAGTGAGTTATTCTCACATTTATACACTATGACCAAGGCAATATAGGGTAACAACCACAAAAGAAGTGCCGGCATTTCTATTGGAGCAATAGCATCAACAAGAATGAATGTTGAATTTTTAACCAACAAGTTAATTACAGGAAATGAGGTTATAGTAATTCAAATAAGCCATGATGACTGTACAGAAAGATTATTTTACACGCTAAAACCTGTGAACCTGGTCAAATACGATATCACTGATGGAGCCATGCAATTAAACCTACAGAAAAACTATGTAAAATAATTTGGCAAACAGGCTAAAAAGTTGATCATATATGTCTCTGTTGTGCCTAGTACACCATCAAGAATAGAATTAAAAAAAAATAGATGCCCTACAATAGCAACATAGTTTGAAATATGTGTCAGAAGGTGTCATGGTGGCCAAAGCCAAAACCCAGCAACAGAACAAACAGCAGAAATTAACCAGGACCAAACCATTTTATTTGTTTGTCCAAAGCCAATAGATCAAGACACACAGGATGGAGAGGATTTTTGTGGAGGAGCCTCAATGGAAAGGGTGGGAGGGCGAAACTGATCCTGGCTGACTGGGAGGCGAATGCGGTGGTAGTATAGGGTGAGCAGCAGGTGAACTAGATGAGTGGATTCTGTAGGGGGACAACCAGAGAGAACATGGATCCAAGCAGGGAACAGTGTTGAAGTCCAAAAAAGGCACTAATCTAGAGAACCAGGGAACTGCTGCAAGACACACACTGAAAGTGTTCTAAGATTTGGCAAAGACTTTTGCTCTTGCTGCTCCTTAAGAGGAAGTCATGAAAACTGCATATTATTCACAGGTGTGTCAGCAGGCAGCAACCAGACCACCTTGGTGTTCTGTGGAGCCTGCTCACCCTCAAAACACACACACACACCTCACCAGCCAGCCAGAATCATGACAAAAGGATGAGAAAAAAACAAAAAAATATTATGCTTGGAGTCCAATTTAACGTCATTGTTCCAACAAGAAAAAATGCAATTATACCATTACTAGTAAACCGTATATTTTCAATTAATCATCTACAATCAAATTTAGATTGAACTGCCTAAATTATTAGAGTTCACAATGTGCAGGGATTTTTAAAAAAAGCTGGGACAGAAAGCCTCTCTCAGCTGGCAGCATTTAAGAAGGAGGAACCAACAGGAAAGGTTGACTGTCTCATGCAGTGCTGAGATGGAGGCATGGTTTCAGTCAGTTGCTATGGTTAACTTAATTACCCTAATTCACACAAGTTGCCTGAGTTTGGTCTAAGTTAATGAAAGCAACACCAGAACCCATTTATGTAGGCCTGCAAACTACCTTCTTTAGAAATATTCAACAGGGGTACCTCTTTGCTGTTAGGTCAGACTTTTAACCATTTGACCATTTTATTTCATCAATACAGGGGTTGGACAATGAAGCTGAAACACCTCTCATTTTAGTGTGGGAGGTTTCATGGCTAAACTGGACCAGCCTGGTGGCCAATCTTCATTAATTGCACATTGAGCCAATAAGAGCAGACTGTGAAGGTCCAGTTAGCAGGGTAAGAGCATATTGAACTGCACACAACATTATGGGTGACATACCAGAGTTCAAAAGAGGACAAATTGTTGGTGCACGTCTTGCTGTGACCAAGACAGCAAGTCTTTGTGATAAATCAAGAGCCACGGGATTCAGGTTAATGTCAGCATACCACCAAGAAGGACGAACCGAATCCAACAGGATTAACGTTGGACGCAAGAGGAAGCTGTCTGAAAGGGATGTTCGGGTGCTAACCCGGATTGTATCCAAAAAACATAAAACCACGGCTGCCCAAATCACAGCAGAATTAAATGTGCACCTCAACTCTCCTGTTTCCACCAAAGCTGTCAATCGGGAGCTCCACAGGGTCAATATACACGGCCGAGCTGCTATAGCCAAACCTTCGGTCACTCGTGCCAATGCCAAACGTCGGTTTCAATGGTGCAAGGAGCGCAAATCTTGGGATGTGGACAATGTGAAACATGTATTGTTCTCTGATGAGTCCGCCTTTACTGTTTTCCCCACATCCGGGAGAGTTACGGTGTGGAGAAGCCCCAAAGAAGCGTACCACCCAGACTGTTGCATGCCCAGAGTGAAGCATGGGGGTGGATCAGTAATGGTTTGGGCTGCCATATCATGGCATTCCCTTGGCCCCATACTTGTGCAAGATGGGCGCGTCACTGCCAATGAATACCGAACCATTCTGGAGGACTATGTGCATCCAATGGTTCAAACATTGTATCCTGAATGAGGTGCCGTGTATCAGGATGACAATGCACCAATACACACAGCAAGACTGGTGAAAGACTGGTTTGATGAACATGAAAGTGAAGTTGAACATCTCCCATGGCCTGCACAGTCACCAGATCTAAATATTATTGAACCACTTTCGGTTGTTTTGGAGGAGCGAGTCAGGAAACATTTTCCTCCACCAACATCACATCGTGACCTGGCCACTATCCTGCAAGAAGAATGGCTTAAAATCCCTCTGACCACTGTGCAGGACTTGTATATGTCATTCCCAAGACGAATTGATGGTGTATTGGCCGCAAAAGGAGGCCCTACACCATACTAATAAAGTATTGTGGTCCAAAACCAGGTGTTTCAGTTTCATTGTCCAACCCATGTACATCTGGCCGTTGATGTGACGTTCTGGCTCCGCCCTCCGGCTCAGCCTGCCGGTAATTAGCGACATTGGTCGCACCTGCCTTGGGCAGCTCTTAAGCCCGTCTCACTCACTCACCTGGGCCAGAACGTCTCTAACCTAATGTGCGAGTCTTCCAGCGTTGTTCCTGCCTGCCTGCCTGTTACGTCCTGTTCGTCCCCGACTCCGAGCCTGCCTGCCCCTCGTCTGATTATCCTGCTTCGCCTGAGGTTTGCCTGGTCATTCTCAGTGCCTGCCTGCCCGTGCCCCCGACCCAGCCTGCCTGACTCCGCGCTCCCGTCTGATCCCCCTGGACTGCTTCCCCGGCCTCGACCCCTGCTCGCTTCTGGACCCTGCTTTGGATTTACCCCTTTGGATTATTGCTGGACTGACTCCCCGTTACCGACCTCGCCTGTCCGACCACGTCCTCAGGTTTTGCCCCATATAATAAACCTGTTCGAACTGACCGTCTGTCTCCGGGTGTTTTTGGGTCCTCTGAACCGTACATTACAGTTGAATAGTAAAGAATTATGATATTTTCCTCTCTAAATGTTACTTTATAATCCAAGCTAATTAAAATAGACTTGACCAACCAGCCTGTTTTCTCTCTTAGCACTATATTTCAGTCAGCCTAGACTGGTTAAGTAAACCAACCTGCACGATTAATATGCCAATGTCATTTAAATAAAAATACAACCCCGAAGAGACTAATATTTTTTTCTGCTTTTGGATACAGATAATTAGCCTTGTGAAACATTTTTACCAGAATTTGTCTTTTAGTTTTCACATTAAAGAAGAATCAGAATGACTTTCCTTCATACAGAGCAATCTTTCTCAAAGTATTTCTGAAAATCTGGTCAATGCATTCATAACTTCTAGACTATTACAGCTCCCTGGATGCCCAAAGAGCTGTCTTAAAATCCTTCAGTTGAACCAAAATGCTGCTGGTGGCATTCCAACAGACACAATTATTTTTCTCTGCTACGCTCTCTATATAAACTCCATGTAAATTTCTGAACGCAAATAAAAATCAACATTACATGACATAATAAGCTCTTAATAGCTAGTGCTGAAAGTGCTTGCCATTTTTAAAAGTGAATGTGTGCCAGAGCTTTTACTATTCAGATGGTTTAATCTATGGCAGACAAAACCTGAAAATATACAATTTATTGTAGATACAAGTTATTATATTAATTTAGATAATCTTTTCTTTTTTTAACCATAACGGTTTGAATAGTCCCTTGGTTTATTTTTCTTTTGTTTATACAGTTTTTCATCTATTGTTTTCATTTAATATGACTGCTAGTTGAAATAAAGTTAAAATAAAGTTGCTTTGTCAGGAATTGGTCAGGGATGAAAAAAACTCAAGGCAAAAAAAGGTTAAAAGAGGTTAAAAATACTGATGGAAGTCTTCACAAAGCCTTTAAATTCCATGTTTCTCAATAAATTCTAATAATGTTATCAGATGCCTGTCAAAAGATATCTCAAATGACCCCTGTCAGAGCAATCCAATGCGGTCAGCCTTCATCACAGTCATTAACCAAACTCATCTTCCCTGAAATCTTCACCCATATCAACACACACAAAGCACATTCATAGTTCTGAATAACATTTTTTTCTTTGATCAAAAACTTCCTCTTAAATGACATGTAAACATGACAGTTGAACCAAAATTGTGTCATGCCTGTTAGTTCTCAATCCCACCCTTGGATGTGTTTGCGGATTATGTTCATCTGGTGGTGACAGTTACCCGCTCCCTATTTAAGTGTCCTGGTTCTTGTCCTTCAGAGCAAGTTTGTCTCCCCTTCTGCCAGCATTCCAGCGTTCTATTCTTGACTTCTAAAATCTAGTGATTTTTTACCTTCACCTTTTTATTGGACCCCTTTCGGATCTTGGACGGTTTGATGCATGTTACTGTGGATATTAATGTTTTGACCTTGGCCTTGTTTTTTGCATTACCCCACTTGGATTTTGGACTATTTGTGTTCTGCTTACTCCTTGAATAAACTGAGTTTATACATTGGATTCCTTTCAACTGTATGTCAAATTGTGTGAAATTTTGTTCTTAAAATCAGACTGAACCATCATCTGAGGGAATCCACACATGGCAAAAACTAACATTGTCCCCAGAAAAACTAGAATGGCTGTTTAGGTGTGGGGAGTGTTGGTGATGGATAGGAGCCTGAGTACATGAAGCTGGCCAATCACTTTTTGGCCTGTTGTGCATACAGTTACCTTAATTTTGAGTTAAACAAGAAAAGTAAAATTATTGTGGAAATTATATGTCACGGATTATGCAATTTTCCAAGTATAAGTGGGGGACTGCAGATACCTGTACTCTAGGTATACCTGTATATAACTGTAGTCTAGACATAAACCCTGAGGCTGGCTCCAAGAAGGGACAGAGCAGACTATTCCTTTGAGGAAGATTTGGTCCTTTAATGTTTGAAACATGACGTTACATATCCTTTTTTAAGAACTTCAACCTTTTTTGGACTAAACAAACTGATGAAAAAGGCGGAGTCTTCAACTGGAACTTAGAATGCCAAAAGAACGTTGCAAAAAGCTGCTCATTGTCTTAGAAACAGTACTCACACTGCAGATAATTCTGAACAAAATATAACTGTTCAATTGGAGGTGTCTTCACTATCTTCACTGCAAAATAGAGCACAGAAACTCAGTCTAGGATAGCCCTACGAATAACTTTAAAAAAAATCAAGTAGTTACATACATTTATTCATTCAAAATCTAACAGTAAATTTAGTGATGATCTAAAATTACATGGCGTATAACATGGTGTATAACAACATCTGCTACTTGTGGAGAAATTTGCTTTCACCAGCTTTTATACTACACCACAAAAACCATCACAAAAAGGTATAAGGAAAGACAATGTTCACATACGATAACCTTTCTGAATTTCAGAGTAATTCTGCTGAGATAGGAATGGCCCTATCTCAGAATGTTTTCACATAATTTACTTCGAAATATCAATTTATATCCTAACCTTTGATTTGCAATAAGTCAATTGTGCCATGTAGTGATTACCAAAGAAATGTTCCAAAGGAAACGGTAAGGAAGCCCAACTGCAGGCCATGCCATGTGAAGATTCAGTCATGAAGCACAAGTATTATTAACTATATTCATACTTGTGATAATGTAATAACAAATCCACATGATGCCTTTCTATTGGTTTTGGATGAAAACAATATCGGTCTTCACCAGTAAATAACCCAGAGCTGAAATCAAATTTGTTATGATGAATAGTATTTCATAAGCTGAATGAACCTCATCATTATTCCTATGTCAGTGTGTGCCAATGACATTACTCTGTATATTACTTATCTGGGGAAAATGGGCTTACTGGGAGATATTATGCATACGATAAATAATATATTTGGTCAGAGTCACAATAATAAGGTAAGCTATTTGTGGTATATATTTGACATGTAATTGTGTGTGTGTGGAGGTGTGTTTGTGTGTGTGTATCAGAGAGAGGAACAAAGAGAAAGAGGGAGGGAGAGGAGTTTTTACACATTTTACAGGTCTGGCTTGTTTCCGTGGGTTACTGAAGCACAGAATGAAATATGGTGATTGCAGAGATGTGGGAAAATGAAAAAAATATATGAATAACTGTGTGAATATTTTTCAAATGATTTCTTTAGATTTGATTTATCTATATATTGTCATATTTTTTATCATGATCCTATATTTTTCTTATTTCAAATTGTTTTATCGAGTTTATATTACATAAATATAATATATCATTTCTTGATATCAACCCTTTTATTTCTTTATTCTTTTAATGTGTTATCTATCCATAGTACTCATCCTTTTTGGTCAGTACCTGTTTTGGCATTACAAGGCTTTAATTCTGTTACTTTATACGTTTATTAAGATAGGAATAAAGTTATTACCTAAATTTTAATAGAATATTATTCAATTAAATTCAGCTAAATGAAATTTATTTTATAAAGTGCAAAATTTAAAAAAAGTCATCTCAAGGCAGAGCCAATCAAAACAAGTCGCAATGCGTTGATCATCTTAGGTTGTTTGTCACATGTCTGCAATTTGCAGAGGTTTATACATCTCAATCTACTTCTCATGCACTGTCATTTTGGGAGTTTGCATCCATGGCTGCAGTTGTAGTTTGGCAGCTGCATTATTAATTCAGGGGCTGTTGATCCCTGCATCCATTACATAGTGAGCTGACCATCGTCATTTTGGCCCAGCCATGCTCAAGAGGGCTTGCTGCTGAAGACTGGCTCTCCAGATGCCAGCCGGGTATGAAGAAACAATCCTCCCTTGGTGGAAGTTGGCTGGATTCAAGCTCTCTATGCTGCGTGCAGAAAAGCTGGTCTGATGTCTTCTTTTTTCTGAGGATGCTGTGTACACTTTGCATGTGAATGCAAAGGCACAGTTCAGTGTGAACTGTCCTAAACCTGTGTCTATGAAACATCATTGCCCAGTCTATTCAGCATACAAATCAGGTCTGTGTTTAAAGTTAGAGACTGTTGTGCTTTGGTGGTTCATTCTTCCCACCAGTGAGATCACTGCCAAAGGAGTTGGCGAGTCGTTTAATTCTTCAGGTGGTTGAGGACAGACAGACTTCCCTGTAAGCAAGGTTTTCAGAAAGAAAGTGATGGACTGCGGTATGAGCTCCTTTTCTTGTTCCACATCAAGTGGCCATAGTTAGTTGGTTTCATTCCGTTTTATGTCATTCCTCAGAAGAAAAGCAGCTTTGGCAACCAGTTCAACTCTCATAGCATCCAACTCAGTCTTGAGAACATATGTTCTCTTCAAAAGTATACTCTTGAAGGGCTTGTCAGCATACAAAAGTTTTCCATTGTCATCAGGACAGACAGATATGGATAGATTCTGCCATTTCTTTCTCTAGATTGCGACAAAGATTGTTAATGGAAGATCTGGTGACTTTGCTGGCACCGTGAGATAACATTAATTCTTCAAATAGCTTCCTGACAGTAGCCAGGGGCACTATTTTAGAAGTTTTTCTGCTCACAATCTGTTCTGTTTTAAGTTGATTTGAAAACAATAACAATTTTTGATTGTTGAGTTTTGTTGTGATTACAATAGTAGTGATGTTGGTTATATTATTTTGTTAAGTCTGCTGCAGAGCTATAATGTTAATTTCACATTACACCTCAACATCCTTAACCTTGGATGTGTATATAAACCATTAGAAATGTTACCTATATAATTTGATTCACAAAAGTCTTCTGCTACTTAATGCTTAAAGCATTATAAAGCAGATTTTGCATCCAGATTTTCATCAACTAGGGGTTACAGACAAATGCTATCTACAGGGCCTTTCTGCAAGTGCAAAGGTGATCAAAATCAGTAGTGGCACTTAATTTATTGAATTTGCAACATCTCAGAATGGCCATTGGTGAATGGCATTTATATGGTCAAAATACATTATAAATATTGTAAAGATACCCTCAGCAAAAAATATCATACGAATTAAGTATCTGGACATGTTTAGGAATAAAAAAATAGCGACAAGAATTTTCCCACCCTTTTGATTGTGAACTATATAGTCAGACAGTTTCTTCCCCCAAAACCCATATTGAGAAAGAGGTTTCCTACAGAAATTTCTTCAGAAATTAAATAAGTTTATTCGTATTTTTAACCTTTTTAACATTTGGGGTACAAATGATTGCTGATGAACTGTGAAAAAATGCATTACTTTAGCTAAGAGTTCAACCAAACTATTTATACTATATACAAAAAAAACATTTACGTGCCTTATTATTTACAAAACTTTGATGGAAAAAGACCATACTCTTTGTATATACACTCATCAGCCACTTTATTAAGTACACCTGTCCGACTGCTCTTTAACACAAATTTCTAATCAGCCAATCACATGGCAGCAACTTAATGCATTAATACATGTAGACATGATAAAGACGATTTACAGCTATTTAAATCGAGCATCAGAATGGGGAAGAAAGGTGATTTAACTGACTTTAAATGTGGCATGGTTGTAGGTGCCAGATGGGTTGATATGAATATTTCAGAAACTGCTGATCTACTGGGATTTTCACGCACAACCATCTCTAGGGTTTACAGAGGATGGTCCAAAAAAGAGATAATATCCAGTGAGTGCCAGTTCTGTGGGCATAAATGCCTTTTTGATGCCAGAGGTCAGAGGAGAATGGCCAGACTGGTTTGAGCTGATAGAAAGGCAACAGTAACTCAAATAACCACTCGTTACAACCAAGGTGGGCAGAAGAGCATCTCCGAATGCACATGTCGAACTTTGAGGCAAATGGTCTACAGCAGCAGAAGATCACACCGGGTGCGACTCCTGTCAGCTAAGAACAGGAAACTGAGGCTACATGTTGCACAGGCTCACCAAAATTTGATAGGAAAAATATTGCCTGGTCTTATGAGTCTAGATTTCTGCTGCGCGATTTGGATGGTAGGGTCAGAATTTAGCGTCAACAACATGAAAGCATATATGCATCCTGCCTTGTGTCAACGGTTCAGGCTGGGATATTGGGAGATATTTTCCTGGCACACTAGGGCCCATTAGTACCAACTGAGCATTGTGTCAATGCCACAGCCTTCCTGAGTATTGTTGCTGACCATGGTGATCCTTTTTATGGCCACAGTGTGCCCATCTTCTGATGGCTACTTCCAGATTCATAATGCGCCATGACATAAAGCGCTAATCGTCTCAGACTGGTTTCTTGAACATGACAATTAGTTCACTGTACTGAAATGGCCTCCATGGTCACTATATCTCAATCCAATAGAGCATCTTTGGGACATGTTGAAACGGGAGATTTGCATCCTGGATGTGCCCTGACAAATTTGCAGCAACTGCATGATACAATTATGTCAATATGGACCAAACCTCCTGAGGAATGTTTCCAGTACCTTGTTGAACGTATGCCACAGAGGATTAGGGTAGTTCTGAAGGCAAAATGGGGTACAACCAAGGCTAGCAAGGTGTACCTAATAAAGTGGCCAGTGAGTGTATATTTGTATGCACTGTTTGTGACATGATTTTGATATTTCAAAACTACAAAACAAACTTCTTGAAATCATGACTTCGCATTTCAGTAATGATTTATACTAATGGATTGAAGTAGTCACCTTGCACTCCATAGCAAGCAGACCTCTATAACAGCCTCAAGGAAACATCTTCAGTGTACTGGCATATGTTTGTGTGTGTGTGTGTTTTATGTCCTTTTCCCCCCTCATCTCAATAAAAGTTTTGGTTGTATCAGCACAAATTAGCATTGATGGTACCTAGCTAATCTCACACAGCTGCAAAATGGAGCATTAGGGAGAGGGTGCAGGGCCCCAGCCCATCTGTGGAGGGACCAACTCATGGTCCCCTGAAAGCAACATCACTTTGGCCTTGTCAGATGGTCGCCCCAGTGTGGCTTTAATGTGTGTGTATGTGTGTGTGTTCTTGTGTGGGTGTGGACAGAGGGAACACAAAAGGAATGTGTTGTTTGTTTGCTTGTGTTGCATTAACTTAGAGAGAACCTCTGAAAATGCAAACTTGAATACAGTGTGTTGCTTTGATGGCGGAAAAACAATTCTCTAAAGATGCAACCCCCCCAAACACCTACACAGCTGTGATCAAATTAGCAGAAAATGTTAATGAATCATTGTTTTCTGTTCCTATTGGCTCTGGTCCTGTTACATTTATCCCTCATCAGCTCCCTTATGTAAAACGTTGTTTCCCTCAGCGCCTTTCCTCTTTTACTTATCTATGCTACCCACTCAATTCCTAAAAAAGAGGCAGACTAGACTTTTTCAAATCTCTTATCTGCATCATTTCTTACATGTGTCTGTCTTTGTCTCTTCCAGCAGCCTGTGCCCCATCATGCTGCACATTAGCAGCTGTTAGCTTTTTCAGACGAGGGCAGATAGTTATAAAATGAGGGATGATCTTCCCATCTTGACTTCTATTAGTGAATAGTAGGTTTATATATTTGGTTTGTTATTGTACTCCTAAGTATATTTCAGACCGAAGGTGTCATTACAATTCACTTTGAAAATGGCTGAAAAGCTGATTGTCTATCATGTATTATATGCCTTTCCAAGTTTCGATCCCACCTGTCTTACATACAGTCGTGTCATTTTGTCACAATTCAGCATCACCATATCCCAGGAAGCTGGGGTGGCTGTTCTACTTCTGTATTCCTAAGTGTGTGACCTCAGGTGATTTTGAAGCCCTACCTTGTGGCACCAGTTGCTGGACAGTCTACACGATAGCGGCTGATACACTGTAAACACTGACGGCTATGTCACAGACATGAAATAATTGAGTGTTCCTGTGGCACACTGATGGAGATAGTTTATGCAAAAAGCTATCTGACAGTATTTTAATTCCAATTTGGAGTTAAAAGATTTAAGAAACTTGTCATTGCTTTCTGTTGTTAATGAAAATGTGAAATACATTTCTGTAAGAAATTTATTTCTTGGCACTGAGAAATACATTCTTGGCACTGAGGAAAAAAGTGGTGCAACTTTACTCAGCTTCAGTTACAGAGTAATTTTCTGCCTAATTTTTTCTCTGGTTGTGAACGTTTGATTAACACAATATCATAATTAGTTGAAGAAGCCACATTTGCTAAGAGGCAAACAATGTAACCCTTGAAAATCACACAAACAAGACACATGAAGATATTGCTGTAATTTCTGGGTAGTTTTTCCCTTATGTTTCCATTATTCTCTCAATTAATTTAGTTATATTTTAGAAACACTTTTTTATGCTGGTTCGGTATAAATTTCAAATTAGCCTTTATATATTAAATCCCAGGTTTGCCTTGACAGCAATTTTGTACATGTTGAAATAACTTCTATTGAATTAATTGATTGATTGCTTAATTTGAATATTCTTAGAAAAGCTAATGTTTTATAATCACTCATATCCAGTGGTTTGGCATTTAGTATGCTGTTTTTGTCCCCCTCATTTCCCCTACAATCTACCTGGTAATCGGTAATCTTTAGTTTTGGATGGTCATAGACTATGACTGTGCTAGAAAATAAGCAAGTTTCTAAACTCATAAAAAGACAAGATAAACCAGAATAAAATAAAAAATCAAATAAAAATTTCAATTACAACTCTTCTTTTTTCTGTCTCCCATTTTTACTAATCCTTTCTACATCTGCAGAAACCGTTAAGGTAATGAGACCTGGGGATGGATTTTCTAACAGCAAGAAGCATCCTCTTACTTCCTTTTTCTATGCCTCCTATCTCTCTTCATACTCTTTTTAAAAATCTGTCTCAAGATATTGTATTTCATCCTTACATTTCTCCCTGTCTGCATTTTTGTTTTAAGACACCCGTATTCACAGAACTTGTGCCACCACAGCACAGCTCTGCCTCTTGGAGGACTCAGGGGACACACATTTCATTTCCACTCTTAACAAGCTGGTAGTGGTGTGTCTTAATACGTGTGTGTGCGAACACAGAAAGTATGAAGGGAGATGGTTGGTGTGGGGGTGGAGGGTTTGCTTCACCGCTGGCCTCCGCCTCCTCTTCCTCCTCGACTCTCTCAGACAGAGATAATGGGGAAGCTGATAGCAGCCTTAGAGACTGCTGTGGCTCCAAGCACAGATATGGACCGATAACACCTCCACCGCCTCGCCTTCTACTGCTTCTACAGCATTTTGTGTGTGCGTGCAGGTGTGTGTACATATGTTCTTACAGGTACAGGCAATTATTTTTTTCATGTGCGTTTTTTAGATGATAAGTCCAACTCTGGTTTTCAATTATTTTAGTGTATGTGTTTATTTTTTTTTGTTTGTTAGAGTTTCTGTACAAGTGTATGTTTGGTTTTTACCGTATGTGTGTTGAAGTACGTGTGTATATGTTTTACACATCTGTTCATCCAAAAGAAATGTGTGACTCTATGGGTGTCTCTGCGTCCTGCTTCATCCCACCAGACTTCCCTACCTCCTTTTTATGGGCAAAAGAACAGCTGGCCACCCCAGTAGGATATTTTCACAATGAGACAATTGCAATATATGAGCCTGGTGCCACACTTTCACTAACACACACCCAAACAGACGCAGAAGATGTATGTAGGGACACAATCTCCTGGCTATTCCTAGATTTCACATTACACTGCTTTGTTTGGGCACCATCAAAAATCTGACATGACAGGTGGAAATATGTTTTTCATAGCTCTTTTATATTTGAGTGCATCAGAGAATGTTTTGGTAAAACAATTCACAGCATTGCTAGCATTTACATCTGCTTCTTTTGCCCCCATGACTTTGATTAATGGTAAAAAGCTAATCTTGTTGCTGTACTTCTGATAGTCCCCTCGTTCGACATCACATCCTGACAGTTCAAATGAGAAAATGATTAATATGGCTTCTGATTAACATAATGACTTATCATCCAGGACAGGTAGAAAATTATTTCATCAAGCCTGGTTATATTTATCTTTATTCACCTATGCACCTGTTCAACTAATTTCAGTTTTATTGCATCTGAGATTACAGTGTTTTACCTTTGTGGCCATGAGCTGACTACTTTTGAGAAGAGAAAAAACAGCTACTTAAAAATTCTTGCTATAAAATGCATATTCTTGATTGCCCCGGTCAACTTGAGACAAGTCTAACAGAACTACATATTTTGCAGCACAAGATTGAGTCTCAGGGCATGTTTGGTATTATTGTAAGACAGATCAATATCAATCAGTGCACTTCACATGGCTATTGGGCCATGACTATACATGGAAATAAGTATTTTTTACACACTTCCATGCATATAATACATCTTAAGTATTTATATACCTTATGGTACATCTTTGAAGCAAATGGTTTGTCTTTAAAGTCATTGTAATCTCTCAACCAGGGTTAAATTAATTTATATTACAGTCAATTAATAATGGATCAATTGATATTGAATCTGTTTGCTTATCATGTGAAGAGCTTGGTCAGACAAATTAGTGAAAAAAAATGAAATGGCAAGATATTAATTTGTAAACGTAGTGATGCTATTGATTTTGATTGTTGCATTATCCTTTGTAAAAGAAAGTTAAAAAAAACATATTTGAATAAAAAATACAAATGAATGACTTTTTAAAAAAAGAAAGATTTCAATAAAGATTTCCATTCATAAAAAAACATTATCATTGATGATGGTGGCCTGGCCTCTTGACGTTCTATTTCCCATTTCAAAGCCTTGATGTTTATTGCTGACCGGAGCCAAAATTCTGCAGCAATCTTTTTGCTTTTGTATTGTAAAATTGATTTGTTTGATCTAATAATCAATTACTATAGTCTTTTTTGTTTTATGAATTTGAGGTTTCTTTAACTTCTGTTGTGTTTTTTCTGACAAAGGTTTCGCCAATTATATAAAAAACAATGTAAATTATTTAAATTCAACATTAGCTTGCTACTGTGTCCTTTTGAAGTTTCTAAGGTAACTCAGAGTAGCTGTATCATCTATGATGAGTCACACTTATTTCAGAAAAAAATATACGAACTTAAATATCTAATAATCTTTAAACCACCTATAGTATGAACAAGAGAATGTCAGATCCAGGGATTATTACTAATTACTGTTTTTTAAAAGAGGTAATGGAAAAAGAAGTTTTTCAAAAGTTGTAGTTTAAAAAAAAAAACAATTTTATCACAGTGTATCCACATGACCAGAAAGCCCTGCGTGTGTTAAATATTGAATACTCAGTCTAAAGGATAAATGTCTGAGCTGAATTTTATACAGGAGCATTAACTTGTGCCTCATGTCTTTGTTTTGCATGTCCACAAAGAACTCTAATCCCTTCATGCAAAAAATTAGGATAATACGCCTCTAAAAAAATTTTTTTACATTTCTACTGCCCTATATTTTAAGTGTCAATATTATTGTCATTCTGTTTTTGCGAGAGTCCAAATACAAATTTGTGTGTGTGTAGACATATTTTTATATGTATCTATTTTTTCTCTAACAGAGAACAATTTAGTAAAGAGAGAGATTTTTCAAGTCTTTACGATTACCTTTACACACGTATTTTTCTGAGATATGAAGGCTCAGACTTGTTTTTTTCTGTAGAAATTAATTGAGAATCACTTTAGACATTTTATTGCATTTTTTTAGGTTAGGATAAGCAACCAGGGAATGTATTGTTTAATGGGTGTCATTTCAAAGATAGAAATGCATGCATGCCGCCCTATTCTATTGCTTGAATCTGTTCATTAATTCCTTACAAACTCACCAAGCTGTGATAGACAGTGTCAGCACCCAGAATTCCATGTTCTAGAAAGCCATATGCATTTGTGTTTTGCTAATGAGCACGTTCAGGGGACATCGCTTGTGGAGGCTGCCTCAAAATCACACATACAGATGTAAGTACAAACATTTCTTACAACACAAGACTGACATTTTCCTCACACAACTGAAAAGAAAGTCTCCTGGGAAAGACTGCTGCCAGGCACAAAAATGGAGAGAAGGAGCAGACAGAGAAAGAGCAGAGCAAAAGGTGATAGAGAGATAGAAATTATATTTTTTTCTTATTCCTTTCTACCCTTTTCTTTTTTGTCTTTACAAACCCCAGCTGTTTGGTCCTCGGTGCTCGTGCCTTCACTGCTAGCTCTGCTTTGATAGGTTTCAACACACTCGACTCTATTGACTGTGGTCTTGGCCAGCACAAGGACAAATCAATTAAGCACTGACAGATACAGTGTCTGAGTCCACCCAGCCTCCCCTCCCCCAAACCTCCTCCATCACATCCCACAACCGTACACATTCTGAATAGCAATTAAAAACAAACAGTAGCACATGATTTGACAATAACGGCCATTACGGATAGTTGTCAAGGTTCAGAAACCAGATGATGTTGTTGTTTATCTAGCTGATCTCTGTAGTTTATTCATAAGCCTGGGAACCCTCCCTTCTTACATTTTGACAACCCCTCATCACCCATAACCTTAGATTTAACATAAACAGATGTCTGTGATATAGAAAGGTGGCCATCTGTCCAATCAGAGAATCAAGTCAATAAGGACAACCAGTTTAGGGACGAGACCCGATATGGAAGACATTAGCATGTGAATTAGTTTCTGACCCTGTGCCAAAGCCAGAAGCCTAATCACTGCCAGCTTGATGACAACATTCCCATAATCGATGGCTTGATATCTATATGGAAACATATGGGAGGGATCAGAAATGTGGACTGTACTGTTTCATTCTGATACAAGTGCATGCTGATTTCTTAGCGTCTAACATTTATGTACGCATATTTGTAAACTATGGCAAGCTGTAATTTAATTATCTTTGCATACATGCTGTATATGTATGATGATACAAGAGTTTACCATCATGTGGATTTTTGGTTGACTGATTTAAAAAATAATTAACCTCCACTAAAAAATGTTCTTCATTCATTAAAGTTGTTGAACTTGCTGCTATACACTACCGTTCAAAAGTTTGGGGTCGCCCAAAAAAATGTGTGTTTTCGATGAAAAGTCACACTTATTCACCACCATACGTTGTGAAATGAATAGAAAATAGAGTCAATACGTTGACAAGGTTAGAAATAATGATTTGTATTTGAAATAAGATTTTTTTTACATTAAACTTTGCCTTCGTCAAAGAATCCTCCATTTGCAGCTATTACAGCATAGCAGACCTTTGGCATTCTAGCTGTTAATTTGTTGAGGTAATCTGGAGAAATTGCACCCCACGCTTCCAGAAGCAGCTCCCAGAAGTAGGATTGGTTGGATGGGCACTTCTTGCGTACCAAACGGTCAAGCTGCTCCCACAACAGCTCAAAGGGGTCAGATCTGGTGACTGTGCTGCCACTCCATTACCGATAGAATACCAGCTGCCTGCTTCTGCTCTAAATAGTTTAATAATAATAATAATAATAATAGTTTGGAGGTGTGTTAAGGGTCATTGTCCTGTTGTAGGATGAAATTGGCTCCAATCAAGCGCTGTCCACTGGGTACGGCATGGCGTTGCAAAATGGAGTGATAGCCTTCCTTATTCAGAATCCCTTTTACCCTATGCAAATCTCCCACCTTACCAGCAACAAAGCAGACCATCACATTATCTCCACCATGCTTAACAGATGGCGTCAGGCATTCTTCCAGCATCTTTTCATTTGTTCTGTGTCTCGCAAACATTCTTCTTTGTGATCTAAACACCTCAAACTTGGATTCATCCGTCCACAACACTTTTTTCCAGTCTTCCTCTGTCCAATGTCTGTGTTCTTTTGCCCATCTTAATCTTTTTCTTTTATTGGCCAGTCTCAGAAATGGCTTTTTCTTTGCCACTCTGCCCTAAAAGCCCAGAAACCTGCAGCCACCCCTTCACTGTAGATGTTGACACTGGTGTTTTGCGGGTACTATTTAATGAAGATGCCAGTTGGGGACCTGTGAGGCGCCTGTTTCTCAAACTAGAGACTCTAAAGTACTCATCTTCTTGCTCAGTTTTGCAACACGGCCTTCCCCTTCTTTTTCTACTCTGGTTAGAGCCTGTTTGTACTGTCCTCTGAAGGGAGTAGTACACACCATTGTAGGAAATCTTCAATTTATTAGCAATTTTTCGTATGGAATAGCCCTCATTTCGAAGAACAAGAATAGACTGTCCAGTTTCAGATGAAAGTTCTCTTTTTCTGGCCATTTTGAGCGTTTATTTGACCACACAAATGTGATGCTCCAGAAACTCAATCTGCTCAAAGGAAGGTCAGTTTTGTAGCTTCTGTAAAGAGCTAAACTGTTTTCAGATGTGTGAACATGATTGCACAAGGGTTTTCTAATCATCAGTTAGCCTTCTGAGCCAATGAGCAAACACATTGTCCCATTAGAACACCGGAGTGGTAGTTGCTGGAAATGGGCCTCTACACACCTATGTAGATATTGCACCAAAAACCAGACATTTGCAGCTAGAATAGTCATTTACCACATTAGCAATGTATAGAGTGTATTTCTTTAAAGTTTAGACTAGTTTAAAGTTATCTTCATTGAAAAGTACAGTGCTTTTCCTTAAAAAATAAGGAAATTTCAATGTGACCCCAAACTTTTGAACGGTAGTGTATATTTAGACTAAACCAGAGTATTTCTCTGTATTTCTATAAGTTATTCATAAGTGCTTAAAACTAACAAGAGAACAATGGCACCAGAATCCTCATCATTACTATAGTTAGGATCTGTATCTTAAGTACAATCAGGCCTTGACTTATTGACAAACAGATGAGATGATGCCTGACACCCTCAATTCTCAAAACAATGTCACTGGATCCGAAGACCACGACAGGGATTTTGAAAAGACTAAACATTTGGGATGGTAATAATAAAACACAAATAAGATTTTAAGAAGATTTCACTTGTTGGGAATTTTTAAAGATGAAGTCAGTTTTTATTCAGTTGTGGAAAAAAATACATAAAATGACAAAGAGATGTTCATACTGTGGCCATAAAACAATTACTCCGGCTTTTGAATTTGAATTTGGATTTAATCGAGTTTTTTTATTTTATCAACAAGGTCAATCTTAAGTACAGGTTTGGACTTCATGTCCATTTTAATGTTTAATCACTTCCATTGATACAAAGCCAGTAAATGATTACCAGCATACATGTTGGTAAAGATTATATGGTGTAAAATAACATATGAAATATAAGGAAAACGTCATTTGATTATCTCATGATAGGGTTACACACATACACATACTTTGTCAAAGCAGAGGATCACTGAGTGCCTTCAACAGAAAATAGTAATTTTCAAGGTACAAAATCTTCCCTCAGCATCTGTGCTTAAAGTATTACTGTCACTGAATAATGTAGACAAATACAAACCAAGGTAAACCTTCTTTTCTAATTAAAATTTGATCTATATCTAAATATATGCTGCTGGATATGCAAATACAAACAAATTGACAAATTCCACTGCATTGAAATTATTTAGCCTTTTTTCAAATATTATATGAATGATGCAGTTATTCAGAGTCTCCATCTCACACTTCAATATGATGTTGTTTGGTTAGATGTAGTTCGCCCTTAGGCAGTACATAAAATAGAGTTGCTACAAATACTGACCAACTGAAACAAGAGAAAGAACAGTAACGCTGTTTTTTACATAAAAGGGCTAAAGGGCTAAAGGAGTTTAAGTCCGGTCAAGATTTGCTGCTGTAAAAGATATGGATGCCCCAACTTCCATTTTTTTGTTTTGTTTTGTTTTTTAGGGGGAAGGCCTCATACCATGGAACTCTGACCAGTTATCCCAGTGCTATTAAGGATCATGCTATGGGCTTTTGCTGCGACCTCCTCAGGCTGCAGGTTTGGAAAAGAGGCTGCATCCATGCTTTACTCGATGGTCTTCCCCACTCACCCCTGCAGATCAGGCAACCCTGAAAGCTTGGGTTTCTTTGGAGGAAATGACAGCTACTATTCAACAAATGCGTGCGAGAAGACTCCTGCTTTGGATGGTTTACCTGCGGAGTTTTATACACACTTTCAGAGGCTGTTGGGAAAGGCCTTGTGAGATGTGTTTCAGGACTGCATCCAAACGGGCATCATGTCAGCATGCTGTTCTTTCCTTACTCCCAAAAAAGGGGGGACTTGACCCTGCTAAATGGACAATCTTTTTCTGTTTTGGGATTTGTTTTATATATGTAAACTTTATGATATGGTTGTTAGTATTATACCTTTAGAGCAGGAAAATGCTTGATAGTTTTTTCATTTTTCTACAATAAGAGGTTTTGGATTTGGTGAAGGTTTTATTTCCTTAGTAGGTTTTTATACAATAAAGCATTTTGCGTTGTAAAAGTCGAAGGAGTGTTGAGTTGTCCTGTTAAAATTCAGATGGGTTTTCAAAAGGGGTGTCCCATTTCTGGATAATTAAATTGAACTGCTGTTGAACCTCTTTTTCACAAAGTGCGCTCCACTTAACTGGGATTCTTCATCCAGGTTTGTCACGTCAGCCATCATTAGTAGTTTCTGCCTATGCTGATCACTTACAGATCAGGATGATGTTATGGGCTTTCAAAACTACTTGGAGCTTTATGAACAAGCTTACCCAGCTAAAGTTGCCTGGGGAAAAAGCTCTGGGTTTTTGGGTGTAATTTTAGGAGCAGACACTTTTTTAGAAAAGAACTGGGAGGGTGTCATGGAGAGAGTTTGTGCCAAACTGTCCAAATGGAAATGGCCACTGCCACAGCTCTCCTACAGGGGAAGAGTGCTAGTGGTAAATAACAGCTTCCTCCCACTGGCATAAACTGACTGTGCTGAAACCACCATTATCCTTCGTACAACATCTCTGAAGGACTCTTGTGGATTTCTTTTGGTCAGGACGACGTTGGGTGAGAGCTGCAGCGCTGTACCTGCTGGTGGAGGAAAGAGGACAGGGACTTATTGACTTAACCTCACAGGTCACAGCTTTCAGGCTTCAAACAGTACAAAGACTTCTTTATGGTGCTGAACGGCTTTGGATGGACACTGCATTTCTTCTTCTGAAGAAAGCAGGATGTCTGGTGTATACTAAACAGCTTTTTTCACATTTTCATTGAATGTTCCAGAAACCTCTTTTTGTTATTAGTTGTTATTTGTTGTTAGTTTGTTTGGTGGACCAGGTGTACAGTTCCCTTAGAGCAGGGGTCACTAACACAGTGCCCGCGGGCACCAGGTCGCCCGCAAGGACCACCCGAGTCGCCCGCAGGCCTGTTCTAAAAATAGCACAACTCAATAGTGAGCTGCGTCTAAAATTTAATTTTGTTCCTTTGCTATTCTTTTTTAATCACACTTGCATTCAGATTTGATTTAAAATGACAATATCTTAAAAATATGTTCATTATATATTAAGTTTAAGTTTTCTCTAGTTCAAAGGTCAGTTTTGTGCACGTGACAAAACAAAACCAGTGTCAGTGGAGAGTAAGCTAGCGGGCGCAGCGGAGATGGGTGCAGTTTCTTACCCCAAAAACATGGCAGAAAAACGAAAGAGAACGTATCACTTTCACAACAAATGGGAGGAGGAGTTCTTTTTTACGACTGTAAAAGAAACCTGCGTGTGTCTGATTTGCGGGGCAACTGTGGCGACGGCAAAGCGGCACAATGTGGGGAGACACTTCACTTCGTGCCACAAAAGCTAGCATGCTAACTACCCACCGGGAAGTGCACTACGGGCAGAAAAAGCACATCTGAAATATGCACTCACAGTTGCAGTGTCAAATTACACACCAGATTACAATGCACTGGTGAACATGCATGCAATGCCAATGTGTTAAAGATTTGGTCATGAGATTTTAGATTTCTTTTTAATATGTGAGTTGATTTTTCTTTAACATTAGATAATTGATAACTTTTTGAAACATGGTGCAACATAGTTCATTATTTGTTAAAAGGTTTTGTCAGTGGCTCGTGAAAATGAGTGAAATTGAAAACTCCTATGTAAATGTAGTGATGTACAGTAAGTGATCATTTGAAAATTTAACAGTTGCTGAGATAAATAGAGATAAAGTGGTGGATATTGATATGTTTCCCATTTTGTTGTCACAGATTAGTATCATTAATTATTATTAATAAAGTATACCTAAAACATTATTGAGCAAATGTATTATTTCAGAAGAGTGTATCAAACTGGTAGCCCTTCGTGTGACTCAGTACCCCGAAGTAGCCCTCCGTTTCAAAAAGGTTGGTGACCCCTGCCTTAGAGTCTTTTTATTCATGTTGAGCAATGCAGCACAAAACAGAAGTCTATTCTGTCACTTCTAAATTTAATTTCAGGAACAGCAAAGATTAGATATGGCTATCAAGAAAGAATAAGAAAAATGGCCTCCATGATGATGTTTTGGTTGGCAATTGATCATGTTTTGTGTTCAGTTGATGAAGCATCCTTAGTTTTTCTATCTATCTATCTAACTTACCCTTTGGTTGGCAAGGCTACAAGAGTGATACCTTGATACTTTCTTTTATTGATTTTATTTAGTGTGGAATGGACCAACATGCTTTTGGTGATATCCTCCTGTAGTAAAAGAGCTTTATTCTGAGCACTTTTAAAGTTACTTAAGAATTTCTGACATAAGAATATAGTAAAATAAAAAAAAACAATTTTATTGAATCATGCACAGCAGGAAGTTTTCATATTCATAGTTTTGAAAAAAAAACATATACCAAAATATGTTCCTTTTCTACTTTAAGAGACACCTTATCCTTTTAGTTAATTCAGTATGTCATTCTCATTTTCAAGGTGAAAATGTATAAACTAAGCCTCGTTAATCAAGCTCATTAGGTGAACAGAAACCTGTTTGATTGGAGGCAGTTGGAGCTCTTCCGCTCTGATGCAGCGGTGGTATTTAATCTCCCATATTGACTGTCTGATGGCAGCACCTCAGGGTCATGTTCTGTGTCATGGTTGTTGTCCCAGTGCCACCCTTGCATGCACACACACTTGCACATATACACACACACACTGTTACATACAGATCCTTTAAGGGGCTTGGCAGACCCCTGGTTACCCCTCTCTAAACACTGTGTTCTCCAGGGGGCACACAGCCATTCTTGCGGCTCTTTGTCTGAGATCTCATTTCTGTAATTCATTGACTGTCTCCTGGGAGCCAGAGTTGCCACCAATGATGCCAAGTCCACCCTCCTCCCCCTATCCTTCTCACACTCTATTACCCAACTCTTCTTTTCTCACTGCATCTATCCCTCTTCATGGCTTTCACCCCTGCCACTGTTGGCTGTAGCCTCAGAAGAAGCTCTGACTGAAGCTAAACTGGTCGGTGCACACACATGAACTGCTGTGATTGTGTTTGATGGCCGCTGCAGGCTCATATCACAGAAACAAGCTGTATATATACGCATATCCTTCTTCTTTGAGTGTCTCACAGTGTAAAGTGTCAACGGAGACTACTAAATTAAAATGAATGACCCACTAATTTATTTTTCTTTTTATTTACTGTAAAATAACTGCATGATGATAGCTACTTATTTTGCTAAATCCACCTCACACGCAATGTAAAGTTGTGTATTTATTTTCCTAGTGAAAACTGTGAACCTAGATATTTTCAATGTTATTTCTTGTGGTGATATAAAGCCTCCTGTCTCTGTTTAAGAAATACAGGTGAATTGCTGAATCCCACATTTTGTTTATGAGTAAATGACTGTTGGTGGAAGACATTTTAAGCTAATAGCAGCTTTAAATAGCTGCAATTAGCAAGGAGCATGAGATATTTAATCACTCTAGACCAATTAGTCTGTAATCAAGTAGTGTCCAAGAGCGAGCACGTTTTTGTCCTCCACTGTTCCTCTGCAAGCACCCGCTATATATTTCACTGTGAGCCAGGAAGAGCAGTGATTAACACGCAGGGATATAGGCCCCCATGGAACATTGTAGTGTGGAGTTAAATCAGGGAAAGAAGCAGGCGAGACGCCACAGCTAAACCTGTTATTGCAGTTTAACATATGCAGAAGGTTAATTCAAGGCAGAGTTGATAGTAGGCATCCTTGTTTTATGTGTTTGTGTCATGGTGCATTGTACAGATTTGTCAGATTAGGGGCTGGGTGTTGCCTCGCCACAAAAAATCTTTTTTGTTTTTTTTATCTTAGTTACAATCAGTAGAAGTAGACTCTCCTTGAAGAGGGGGATACAATACTGTTAATGAGCAACTGAGAAATGTATTGTGAATACTTTGCAAGGAGCTTGCTGGTAAAATCAAATGAAACATGTACACAAAATGAAAGTGCAAATGCCTGTGCAAACAAGTTCCCTCACTTACAGCCTGGTCAGGCACTTTTTTTGTTAATAATCATACTGTGTTCATAATGACATTTCCGAATGATTGCTCATGGGGCCAGCATGTCTACTCAAGAGTGGAAAACACGCTGGCCAATATGATCTGGGCATCCTTGTCAAACAGGATGTAATGCTTTTCGACGTTCTGATCCAGAAAACACAGACACAAAGTGAGGAAAAGTTGCAGGTATGAAAACTCTTCATCCCTTGTCCAGTCTGTTGGAAAGTAACATAAGATTGAGTATCTGAAGTCTTCATGTGACAATGTCATGCTGCTGCACAGCTCTCTCATTCCCTATATAGTGGTCGCTTGGAAATCTAATCATGGAGGGATGCAGGGAATGATAGTAAATATATAAAAAAGAGGGAACAGTGATTCAATGTGTGTCTAGAATTGAGCATAGAAAAAACAGATGAATAATATATTTGGGGATGGCAGTTGTATGGTTTGCTAAAATAAAAAATTAGGCATGGTGATTATGTTGCTGTAACAGAAGACTGCGGCCATATCGCTTCTTTTTGAAGGCTTGGAAGGCAGGGTTAGCTGGGGTGATTATGTAAACTAGGTTCAGCTCTACTGTATCTCTGAATTTATCTATAAAAGAACCATTCCTTGTAAAAAAAAAAAAAAATGTATAGGTGATTTTCTCTTCAACTGTGCAGTCATACCATGGTTTAACCTGTCAGATCTCTGTGAGTATCTTTAATCATATCAGGAAGGTCTAACTGTCAAGCTGGCCACCTGTGCTTCAACACAGTTTTCCTCTTAAAAAAAAAAAAGTATCACTCATACAGACAGACGCACACTCATTTCATATCACAAGGACAGTGCTTGTGCAGGGCGTGAAGGCTGAAGGCCAGGCTTTCTTACTATGGACTATAAAGACACACAGGTGGCCTGCATGGTCCCCGCTAAGGGGGGCCATAGTATAAAGGGGTGTCTGAAAGGTGTCGTGCCCACAGTGTGTCTGAGTAACTCAACATGTGTCAAACGGCTGATTTTGTTTTTATCCTGCATTTAACATGTTGACGTAGGGGAAACCCAACACAAGGTCCAATGGTGCAGCCTCTACAAGGAAAAAGCAGTGGCTTTGTGGGATAAAAGGAAGACATGGGAGTTCCATTGTAGCGAACTACAGCACGAAAGACAATTTTGAAAGAAAAGAAAATAATGCAATATACTAAACTCCATTCTTTTTTGTCCACCTCTCCAAATCCTAGAAAAGCATTAAACTAGTCAGCTTAATAATTGGAATGGTTTTTTTGACATCTTAAATAATTTTCAACATAACGCTTTTCTCATGAAGTGCTGCTGAATGTAGTTGAGACATTGAACTTTCTTTTAATCAATGTAAGCAGGATATTCAATTCCATAATTTGCAACAATAATGGTAACCTCAAAAAATGTTTCTTTCCTTTTTCTATCAATTTTGTCTTTTTTACCATCTTTTTTATTTATTGGTCTTCATATTACTTTAACTCATCTTTATTGGAAAATTTACCCTTATTAATGTGGGCAGAGAAGATATTAATTTGGAAAGTAAAATGTCCACTACTTTGTGCTTAAAATGAATATTGTGATTATAGGCCTGTAATTTTTCTCAGTATTTAAATGTTATTTTGTTTCACTAACACTTAAGAGTTCCGAGCTGTTCATTAGATGACTGCAGCATTTTGCTTCTTTCATTCTGTATGAATTTTCCAAGTCCTATATTTCTTTAAATAATTGTATGAATAATGTCAACTTCCTATGAAAGAGAACAAACCAATACAAATAGTAAAAGAATCAGAATTTTCACATGGAGAAATAACTTGAGAATATTTTTCTTTGTCCTGGCTCTCATCATGTGTGTGATGGAATTAAGGAAAAGCTAAGACAACAAAAAACTTGATCACTGGATGCTGTAAAGCAGGTTTGCGGACTTAACATAGGAAAAACCCATGAAATGTAATAACTTTATACTCCCTTTGTTTTCCTTGAATAAAAAAGGAAGTATTTCATGGTGTGAAAATGCACCTCCCGCTTTCATTTCATCACTTACTTGAAAGCTTCGCATTAAAAGCAATAAACAAAGATGTCCTGTCAGACAAAACTTAAGACGACACAATTCTTCCTGGAAACTTTAATTGTTTTGACAACTCCTCAAAAGCCAGTGACGGTCAAGTCCAATGGTGCAGCTGACAGTAATGTACAAGTGCCCTCTCATACTAGCAGGAGGGTGGTGAGGTAAATTCGGTGTTGAATATCATGGAAAATAAAGGATTTTTTGTTATCCTTTACATTAAGAATGTCTATCACAACACAGATATTAATATCAACCTAGAGATATTGCCTCTCTAATATGGGGTTTGTCAATGTAATCATATTTCCTCAATTCCTAATTCAATTTTTATGATTTTCAGGTGTCAATCATTCTTAAAAAGAAGTAAATCCTGTGGTGGATGTGGTGCAGAGATTTTCGGGGTACTCACAAACACAGTATTGGAAACGCTTCTACATCACATTTTTTGGGGGCATAGTTTAACAGAAGCGACTTTTTTCATTTATATATAAAAAAAACACACCAGCCAATCTTTCCGAATGGGTTAAAGTTAATAACTACAACAATTTTAAAAGAGGGCTGTGGAGGGTAAATAATCATAGAGCTTGTGTTGAATTTCACCACTTATCTACACAAAGAGGGCTGCTTTTGTTTATACCTCTGCAATGAGCCTGACATGCTACCTTTGAAACTATTTAAAAAACATTGCAAATAATTAACTGATATGTGAAGACAATATTGGCATAGCATAACTATGTTCATTCACTAAAGTGGAAACACATTATATACATAACGACAAAAAAGTTTTAATAAAAAATATTTCATAATTACAATAATCTAATTTATGCATATGTCTTCCTTTCACATACCTTTATAGAACATTTGTTTATCTATATTAACATTCTTAATTTTCTCGAATCAGAATTGTTCGTGTTTACAATATCAAACATTTTAAAATACCAAGGACGCCATCCCTGTTCAACACAAATCATCTATTTTAAACAATAGATGTCCAAAACATATACAATGATTTTCGCAGTTTAGTAAAGCTTTAAACTGGAGTCACTTTTAGTTACTCTTTCAAGCACAAACAGTTTCCATAGTTGCTGACAGATGGGCCTCCAACAAAATAAATTCTTCGTGTGGTGATTAAGTTTAATTTTTCACCCTTAAGAAAATATATTGACAAGAAGTCAGTCAGTAAATTCAGAGCAAATAAAATGGGAGAAAAGACACAGGGATATCTAAACACTAAGTCCTTGTTCACTGGAGCCCCCAAAATAAAAAAAGTCTATATGGATAGTGATTTAATTTGGGTTTTATTCCTCCCAGCAGTTTTGTAATCCTGTTCTGATTGTGCCTCCAGTTGGGTGTGAGTCCCTGGTGAAGCTTTGCTGGCTTTGGAGCAGCTCTGTGCAGCCTGCACACCTGTGGAGGGAATGAATAGAGGTGGGGGTGAGCTGCAGAGCTCCAGACTGACTGGCGCCACCAACAAACCAGAGGCCATGCTTGATCAACAACCCAAAACAAACCAGGTCAAACAACAACCACAGAGTTCCTCAGGCAGTTGGGAAAGGCCACCAGGAGATTGAGACAGACTGGGAGAGCATCTCTGTCACACACAACAGGCACATACTTTTAGTCTTATTAAGGTGTGTTTGGACTCAGTGCTATAAAACTGGCTCTAAAGCTGTCCCTGCAGCCTGAATAGAGTGTGTCACACAGAAGAAAAGAAAAAAGGAGAAACAAGTTTGTGTGTGTAAGAATGAAAGAGAGGGCAAGCTGAGGTTTTAACCCTCTCCTCCTATCAAATTGCTGCACGAATGACAGTTATTGCGCAAAGCACAGCTGCCTCTGAGGTTGGTTCCAAATTCATGTTCCTGAATTACTATTTTACCTGGCATTTACTTGCCTTAGTGGAGCATTCTATGGTTTGTCAATTTACACCACACACAAACTGCGATAAGCTTTGTAATGGGGATTCTTCTGTGACTTTAAATCATCATGTAAAGCGAATTTAGACTTGCTACATTTTACATTGAAACAAAAAAATTAAAATATACAAGGGCATAAAAAATAAAACTGTTAAATGTATTTAAGACCTTGAATGTAATTAGGATTTTAAGTAAACTTACCAATGCAGTGCTCGTCTCAACGGCATAAAATTGAGTCCTCTGGTTTTTTTACTATTGATGTCTTCTGAAAAAAATGAAGGCAGAAGCATGTAAAATAATGTGTTTTTATAAGATATATAAATAATGAAAATGGAAAAATTAGGCCTAATCCCGCAAAATATATTATGTTATGAAGAGTAGAGTTTTAAATATCTCTATCGATATATCCTATAATAGATTCTCTTATATCTATTATTATAACACACTGCCCTTATTGTGCGCAGTGGAGTGGACTGCAGGCTGAGGTACTTCAACATTCCCGGGATAAAGTGGGCCTCTGACACACTGTCATTCTTATGCAAATCAGAAAGCCCGCAATCAAGTGTCCAATCTATCCCACGGCAAATGCGTTTTTTACGCATGGTTTTTCAAGGCTGTGATAAGAAGTGTATAGCTTTGTGATTAATTTCTGTCTATGTTCTGTTGCATTGAAAGGACAATGACACAACGAGAATGACGCGCTTTGTCTAAGTCTGATGGGTGCGCAGCAGTATGGCACAGGGACGGAGGTTTACCGGGGTACCCCAGTAACTCCCGCTGGAAACCGGGAGTGTATGCGGCTCCTCAACGAATCTTAAAGCTTACCTGGTGGTCGGTGTTGAGCACCGTCAGTGGCGTCCTACTGGGATTGGAAACGGGGGAAGGGCAGGTCCCGGTCCGTTGTGACTGTTGTTTATTAAGAGCAGGGTGCGTCTCCAGAGCCAGCTGCAAGTCCAGGATGTAGTCTATGACATGCTGAAGGATCTCCACTTTACTGACTTTCTTATCCTGCGGAATAGTGGGAACCAGGCGTTTCAACCGGCTGTAGCAGTCGTTCATGTCGTACTGCAAGCAGAACAGGTCCTCTTCTTCCATCCTGTGCCGGGCGATGTTGAAGCTCTGTTTCGACAGATAGTGCAGTGATAGCTGGCTGCTGTTGGAGGAGGAGTCCTGGGGGCGGACTGGAGTAACAGCCTTCATCTTAGATAGGCTAACCAACAGCTCACACAAAGATAACAGGAATAATAGGAAAAAAAATTAACAAGAAAATTGATGAGAGTATGAGTTATTAGGCTGTAGCAGGACTCTGAAAGCTATGGTCAACGCGAATTAGCTCGACCAGACGGAATTCTAGTCTGTCAACACATCCCGTGGAAGCCTCACTGTTCCTCCGACTTCAGCAACCCCTCAGTGTGATAGCGTTGAGTAGATTTTGTACATTTATAGAGAAGAGGGGGAGGCGCCAAACCAACCGGATGACAGATCATGGAGAGAAGCTGGTCAATCACCGGTAGCCCGCTGACCACCGACCCGCAACTGAGTCGAGAAAAAGGCGTGTCTCAATATGTGTGCGCTGCGGTGGGATTCCTATCGGCTGGAGAGGTGTGTGTTTGTGCGAGAAAAAAAGCATGAGGGTGAGAGGAGCTATTTAAAGCATTCAGATGTTGTAAAGCCAAAAGTCTGAAGTAGAAGTATCTAATCTCTCTTCCAGGATAGTTTACAATATTCTTTTTGAACGTTTCTGAAAACGGTCGATATAGACAAATGTTAGCCTATTTGCGTTTTAAGGCTGATAAGATCCTAATTTCAAGTGAACGACCATAGGTAAACTAATAAATGTGTAGGTTGCAGTGTCCGGGTAATGACATTTACCTTTTTATATTATTCGTGCATCCCCACGGTTCAGGGTCGAATCACCAGCGAAAAATCTGCTATGCTCTCTTTGGAAATGGAAATCAACATATGCCACAATTCAGGTCGATTGATTTTTAAAATCAATTCACGTAAAATTATTCTAGAATTTTGACGCTCAAGCTTCTTTTAGTTTCCAGCTGGTCTGTTAGGCTACATTTGAATTGAATTGAATTGAATTGAAAGCCTTTATTGTCATTGTACACAGTACAATGAGATTTGGAGAGCAGCTCCGTAAGTGGACACATAAATAACACATACATACATATACAATACATTAGTGCAACTGGAGTACTAGATGTTGATTAAGTAAGGTGACAGCTTTGGGGAAGAAGCTATCCCTGAGTCTGTTTGTTTTGGTCCGTATTGACCTGAAGCGCCTGCCTGAGGGCAACAGGTTGAAGAAATGGAAGCCGGGGTGGGTGGTGTCCCTCAGGATGTTTCTGGCCCTGCTGAGACAACGGGAGTTGTAGATGGCAGTCAAAGAGGGCAGAGGGCTGCCGATAATTTTTTCTGCAGTGTTTGTCACTCTCTGCAGTCGTTTCCTATCAGCCTCCGTGCAGCTGGAGTGCCACACTGTCACAGCATAGGTCAGCAGTTAAGCAGCAATTAAGTCGGATTCCAAGTAAATCATACTTTTGTTTCGTGTTGCGCCATGTAGACTTTTGAAATCAAACTTATGTTTAAAAATGTAGGGTAAAGACAAGGTATCTTCTCAGAGAACGAATTAATTATAAATCAATATTGTTGATATGATTTCATGAACAATATAATTTATGAATATGTTCAATATTCAGACATGAGTTAGAAGTTTTAGAGTTTGGTTTTATGATTGCATACAGGGGAAGCAGGATAGCCCTAGTTACTTTTTTCCACCAACTGTGTGTTATTGTGCTGGCACATTCCTCTGCTCCCCAGGCCAAGTTGCAGCTTCACTCTTACCCTCAGACACTACTAAACGGCCCCATGGTGCAGACAGCCTGGTGCCACACAGCATAGCATTCACTCAACTAATCTTCATTTTTTGTTTGTTTGTTTGTTTGATTCTTATAAGCATATTGCCATGGCGATTCTGACTCTACCGCTCAGCTCTAGTTTGTTTTTCCTGAAGAACAAAATGGGTGAATGAGGTCACAGACTAGCAAACTACAACCACTTTAAAACATCTCTGTTGAGGTTTAATGTCACAAACTTTCTGTAAACATTATTTTTTTTAGCACTATCGGGCAATAGGTTTAAATAGAGTATTTTTCTCTTCCCTCTATAATCGTCTCTATGTTTTCTGTTGCCAAGAGAAGGGACTGTTATGCCCTGGAATGTGCGCCACAGTGGTTCAGAGACAACTTCAAAGAATTCATTTATATAAATCTTTGATGATATATTGATGCCCTGCTTTTATTTGACCAGTTATGTCCATAAATAAAGTTTGACGGAGTTGTAATTTAATATTTTACATAGATTTTTTTGCAATGGGATGGAGGTGTTGATTAGCCTTTTTAGAAATCCCAGAAGCCGTTCACTAGGACATTAGTCTTGGTCATAGATAAATACAAACTTCTTTTGCTGTCTCTGTACTTAAAATTGCACTAAACTACCAGCTTCCCGGTAAAATACATTTTGACCGAAGATGCCAAAACATTTACATTCCATTGTAATTTCTTCTCTGAAGTTCAGTTTTAGATAAACTACAAAAATCTGGCAACAACTGAATTTCAAATTTTTCAGTTTTGCATCAATGTCAGCATCTCCTTTTTATAAGAATTGTTAAAGCCCTGATGACAAATTGTTAGAGAGTAATACAGAACAGGACATTAGGCTGGAGCTTAACCAAATAATGTTAGATCAGCTTTTAAGGCGTTTTTAGTCCTGTCATTAAGCATACACACACATATGCAGGTTGTGAACAAGCTCGTGCAGCCACATATTTCAAAAGTGTGTGCAGATTAGTTCTGCTTTGCCACCTCGGTGACCAGTTCAATGTCTTTCTCCTGATGTGTTCAAGTATTCTAGGTTGATAAGGGTTACAAACAACTTTGTTAGAGGCATGTCCTCTGCTTGTTGCATTTATATGTAAACAGTTAACAATACGCACCTTAACATTCTGTCCTTGTCCTAACCATTTATCTCCTTAGTGGTGTGTAGCTTGGCCATAGTTTAGCATAAGCTCACAGTTAATTTGCAGTTGCTCGACAAAGATAAAAACATCAAATCAACTGCTACTTGCTCCTATTTTGCAGTGTTTACTGAACTTTGCTTCCTATACATTACACGCTTCTTTAATTATGGCTATTTTGGCTCTACTTTCCCATAGGTGTAGAATGGTGCTAAGTTCTTAAAGGATGAAGAGTGAAAATCATGATACTCCCTGGACATGTTCCCAGTGCATCGCATTGAAAATAAAGAGTAAAATAAATCTGGATACTGACAAATGTTATTAATTCAGAATTGCCAATAATGTGTCTCAAGGCCAATGTGTAAAACTGCACTTTTGTACTGTTGCACTCAAATCAACAAGGGAGGGGAAAAGTGTTCATGTTGTGGTCATCATATTGTTTAGTTATTGAAGTGGGGTACAAAATGTCAGTATGCGAATAAACAAATCATCTCTTTATTTTTTAATGTGAGCTATGTCCTCTCAAAAAATATTGTCCTTGCACAGTGGGAAGGGCGGCATGGTGGTGTGGTGGTTAGCACTGTCGCCTCCCAGCAAGAGGGTTCTGGGTTCGAATCCCGGGGGAACCAGGACCCTTCTGGGTGGAGTTTGCATGTTCTCCCTGTGTCTGCGTGGGTTCTCCGGCTTCCTCCCACAGTCCAAAAACCTGCATGTTAGGTTGATTGGAGATTGGGGAAATTGCCCTTAGGAGTGAGTGGTTGTTTGTCCTTGTATGTCCTGTGTGTGGCCCTGCGATGGACTGGCGGGCTGTCCAGGGTGTACCCTGCCTCTTGCCTGTTGACCACTGGGATAGGCTCCAGTTCCCCCTGCCACCCCATCAGGGAATAAGCGGTATTGATAATGGATGGATGCACAGTGGGAGACAGACGGGAGACAAATATGCATATTGCATCATTACAGTCTGTCTTGGCTTCCTAAAGTTTTCCATGAGTCATGACCGGTGGATATCATGGCCATACATCTCCAAATAACACTGTGTTTATTTAGAACTAACTGTACAAATGAAGTCAGTTTTGGCCGTGCAGGCTGGTTGTGTGGCTGTAGGAAAGAACTGTTTCTCCATCCTCCATCACCAACTGACATGATTTAACCAACAGATCAAAGAGAACAAAAAACTATATTCCACAAATTACACAGAACAGGTGGATGCGTTTTCTGGTTTGGGATGGGTGGTGAAGCACTGTTTCTTTGTGTAAAGTACTATTTGTCATGAGTCATTTCTGAACGTAGATCTGTCCGCAGTGACTGTGTCAACTGAGGCTTTTTCTTGCTCTCTCCAGGTGACACAGTTTGCACAACATGCCTTATTCCCTTATGGCCTCAAAGCTAAACACAACAACCCTCTGTGTCATTTACACAGGTGCTTCCACTGTTTACACTGCACAACCTGAGTAACCATCCACACACACATTCATACACACCTTGGAAATACACACAAATGCCACAAGGGAACCATGAATGATTTACATTAAATAAAAAGTTAACAAATAAACCAACTTTAACTCCATTGCCTTACAAGTTGTGAATTGTGCTTCATGTTGAAACAACCCAAAAAGGGGACCTCCGTTTAGATATTTTTCTTTGTTGGTAGGCGGACCATGTGCTAGTCTACCTGTGGCGATTGTGTTTAGTAGCTATGATCTAGTCTCGTATTATCTGTGCTAAAAGTGGGTGCTATGTTCTGGGCCACACTCATTTAGGTCACCACCAGCAGTTCAGTCAGGTATTAAAGCATTAGTCACTGTTGTCTGGCAATGGCCATGGAGACTTTTTTCAGAATTTTGTCAGCTGCTGGTTTCACTTCCCCATTTGTCCATTTGCTGTCCTCAAACATTCCTGACCTGGCATTTTGTACACTATTTAATTAGTTCCATCCTACATGTAAAACTTTGCCGACACCCATCAAAATGTAGGCTTATATATAGACAAATAGGTTCAGTTTTTTGTATTTGTGTTGATAAGTTTATGGGGGGGGGTGGCACAGTGGTGTGGTGGTTAGCACTGTCGCCTCCCAGCAAGAGGGTTCTGGGTTCGAATGCCGGGGGAACCAGGACCTTTCTGGGTGGAGTTTGCATGTTCTCCCTGTGTCTGTGTGGGTTCTCTCCGGGTTCTCCGGCTTCCTCCCACAGTCCAAAAACCTGCATGTTAGGTTGATTGGAGATTGGGGAAATTGCCCTTAGGAGTGAATGTGAGTGTGAGTGTGAGTGTGAGTGTGAGTGTGAGTGTGAGTGTGAGTG
>JABUIW010000019.1:16975438-16985931 GCA_013363375.1 Menidia beryllina
CACACACACACACAAACTCATTTGCCCAGACACACACCTTTTGAGCTTATATGCAGTTTCTGTACAAATACGAAACACATACTGTATGTTGTTACTACCAGTGTCATGGCAGCCTGTAGTTTTGCTGCTTGTTTTTGTTTGTTTGTGTGTGTCTCTTCCTTGTGTCTGTTTGCAGGTGCTCCTACAGGTGTTCGCTCGGGTTTGCCCACAGTGACCACAGGACATTTTTTGTTTTCTACAGATACAGCAGCTGATTGTATGGTTTTGTTGTCTTTTTTTCTCTTTTTTGTCTTATTTTCTCTCTCCCTTTTTTCTCTCCTGTCCTATCCCCCTGTCAGGTTTGGCATTATTCATCTTACTTCTGTAACAAAAATCAATATTAGATAAATAATAATGTAGTATTAGATTATTAAGGGAGGCTTTTCACCCTGGCAGGCCTCCCTTGGCCAAGCATAAGTGTTGGGCAGAGCACGGCACTCAGATTCCAGTTCTGTTACCATAATGCTGAACACGACAAGGGGGAAGAAAAAAAAAACGTACATACTTGGAGAAAATCATATGAATAAACGACTTGGCAGTGACATCTTTTGTTATATAACGGTACGTTTTACACAGTCCTGTTTGTGGTGCAACATGATACAGATGGCAAGTGACTGAGAATCTATTTTCTCTGGATGGGTGGTGGCAAATTTGTAATGCTTGTGCTTCCTTTTAGGAAAGTCAAACTTTCCTGAGAATACTAAAATCAGATAAAACTTAGCTTCACTTAATATCAACGAGTATGGCCCTCCTGGCCCTTCTCCAGGCTCGCTGGCATCTCAGGGTGGACAGGCGGGCAGAGGGGACCCGGGACTCCAGTTCCTGGGTAGAGAATACTGGAGGCTGAAAACCATATACCACAAAAAAGGGTGAGAGGCCGGTGGAAGCGGAGGGTGTGGCGTTCATATCATGTTCCGCCCATGGCAGGTTCTGGGCCCACTTTGTGGGGTCTGACTGGCAGAACAGGCTGAGCTTGGTCTCGGCCTCCTGGTTGGCCCTCTCCGTCTGGCCATCCGTCTGGGGGTGGAAGCCAGAGGAGAGGCTCACCGAGATGCCCAGCATGCCACAGAATTCCAGCCAGTAGCGGGACACGAACTGGGGACCTCTGTCTGACACAATATCTGCTGGGAGGCCGTGCAAACGGAAGACCTCCCTAGCCAGGATGGCCCCCATCTCCTTGGCAGAGGGAAGCTTGGGTAGGGGGACCAGATGGACCATTTTTGAGAAGCGGTCCACGATGGTTAGGATCACGGTGAAGCCCTCTGAGGCCGGGAGACCAGTAACGAAGTCCATAGAGAGGGAAGACCATGGACGGGAAGGTACCGGCAGGGGACGGAGCAGCCCCGCCGGGGGGCGACGGGAAACCTTGGCCTGGTTGCAGGGGCCACAGGCGGAAATGAAGCCCCTAACGTCCTCGGTCAGGGAGGGCCACCAGAACTGGGAGCGGGTGAGATGTAGGGTATTGGTGACGCCCGGATGTCCGTACAGGCGGGAGCTGTGGCAGAGCTCGAGGACCCTCTGTCTCAGGTGGTCCGGAACAAACAGCCGGTCCTTGGGGCAGTCCCCAGGGACCTGGACCGAGTTCAGGGCCTCCCTGACCTCCTCCTCAAGGCAGAGACGAGAGACGGCGCACCTTACCGCGTCGTGCAAGATGAAGTCCTGTTCCTGGTCCTGGGTCTCCTCTTTGGCCTCGAACACTCGGGACAGGGCGTCAGGCTTGACGTTCTTGGCCCCCGGTCTGTAGGAGAGAGAAAAGTCGAAACGGCCAAAAAACAAGGCCCACCTCGCCTGTCTGGGGTTGAGTCTCTTCGCGGTTCTGAGATATTCCAGGTTCCGGTGGTCTGTCCAGACCAGGAATGGAATCTTGGCGCCCTCGAGCCAGTGCCTCCACTCCTCCAACGCCAGCTTAACGGCCAAAAGCTCCCGATTACCCACGTCATAGTTACATTCCGCGCTGGAGAGCTTCCTGGAGAAGTAAGCACATGGGTGTACGCGACCGTCACTTGCCTCCTGGCTAAGTACGGCCCCGACCCCCGAGCTGGAGGCATCCACCTCCACAATGAACTGACGATCCGGGTCGGGGGAAACCAGGACGGGAGCGGAAGCGAACAGTTTCTTCAGGCCTTTAAAAGCCCTGTCAGCCGATTCGTTCCAGACGAATCTAGTCTGGCCCGACGTGAGCGTGTGGAGCGGGGAGGCGACCTGACTATAATTACGTATAAACCTCCTAAAAAAATTGGCAAATCCCAGGAATCTCTGGAGCTGCTTCCTGTCCGATGGGATGGGCCACTCGGCGACAGCACGCACCTTTGCTGGGTCCATGGATACCTCTCCTGGTGTCAGTACGAATTCCAGGAATGAAGTGGACGTTGTGTGGAACTCGCATTTTTCTGCCTTCACGTAGAGCTGGTTCTGAAGAAGGCAGAGGAGGACTGAGCGTACATGCTGCTTATGGTCCTTCAGATTATCCGAGTAGATGAGGATGTCGTCCAGGTATACAAACACGAAGTGCCCGATCATGTCCCTCAGTACCTCGTTGACCAGGTTCTGAAATACAGCGGGAGCATTAGTGAGGCCGAAGGGCATTACAAGATATTCATAGTGGCCCGTGGGAGTGTTGAAGGCCGTCTTCCACTCGTCGCCCTCTCTTATCCGGACCAAGTGGTATGCGTTGCGCAGGTCCAGCTTAGTGAAGATCCTCGCCCCCTGGACCTGGTCAAACGCAGAGTTCATTAGTGGGATGGGATAGCGGTTCTTAAGAGAAATATGGTTGAGCCCCCTGTAGTCAATGCAGGGCCTGAGGGATCCGTCTTTCTTCCCCACAAAGAAGAAGCCCGCTCCGGCAGGTGATGAGGAGGGACGAATAATGCCCGACCTCAGGGATTCATTAATGTAGTCCCGCATGGCTTGGGACTCAGGAGGAGACAGGGAGAACAGGCGGCCCCTAGGGGGTGTGGTGCCAGACAGCAGGTCGATGGCACAGTTGAATGGTCGATGAGGCGGGAGGCTTGTGGCCCTGGCCTTGTTGAAGACCTCCTTCAAGTCCAGGTACTCCGCCGGGACCCTGGACAGGTCTGGGTAATAGTTATCTGCCTTACCCGGGGATGACGGCCGATGCTGGGCGGCGACCAAACAAAGCTCGGAGCAGGAAGGAGCCCATCCCTTTACCTCACTCCGCCGCCAATCAATCTGCAGGTTATGCTTCCTCAGCCAGGTAGCCCCCAGAATCACCGGAACCTGAGGAGACTCAATCATCATGAAAGTCAGTTCCTCCTTATGGTTACCTCCCATCCTCAGTTCCACGGGTTCCGAGACGAGGCGTGAGTGGTTGAGTTCGTGCCCATCCAGGGCGAGCACGCTGTGGGGGGATGACCCTGGGTGGAGCGGGATCTTGAGCCTCCTGGCCAGCCCCTCCTCCATGAACTCAGTGTCCGCCCCGGAGTCGATGAACACCTGTAGGCTGTGGGACTGGTTAGAAACAGTCAGTGTAGCGGGGAATAAGCGGTCTGGGGGAATCGCCAGTTTAGTGTAGCTCAGTAGGGATCCCCCTCCCCCTACTGAGCTTGGTCTTTTAGCGGGCAGGAGCGTACACGATGGCCAGCTCCGCCGCAGTAGAGGCAGAGACCCTCCTGCCTTCTGCGCAGATGCTCCTCCTTAGATAGGCCAGCCCTCCCCAGTTGCATGGGTTCGGGGGCGGGTGCCCTCTGGGGGGCAGCGCAGGCGGCGGTGGTGGAGACCGACAACCCCGGAAATGGGGTGGACCGGCGCTCCCTCTCCCGTTCTCGGAGGCAGAGGTCCACCCGGGCGGCCGGCTCCTCCAACTCTCTGAGGGATCCGGGGTACTCCCGGGTGGCTAACTCGTCCTTAATTCCAGGGCTGAATCCATGAATAAAAACGTCCATGAGCGCGTATTCGTTCCAGCGACTCTCTGCGGCGAGCAGATGGAAGTCTATGATGTAATCGGACACTCCCCTCTGCCCCTGCCTGAGCGCCAGAAGTCCCCTGGAGGACTCTCGGCAGGGTAGCACCGGGCTAAACACCCTAGTCAGCTCCCTGGAAAAGTCTATGTACGAGTGGCAAATGGCGGAGTTGTTCTGCCACTCGGAAGCTCCCCAAAGCCTCGCCTTTCCGTCCAAGAGGGAGATAACGTAAGCCACCCTGGCCCGGTCTGAGGGGAAGCAGGATGGTTGGAGTTGAAAGTTAATCTCACACTGTGTGAGGAATGCCCGGCACTGCTCGGGGTCGCCCCCGAAGAGCCCCGGCGGAGTCAGGCGCGGCTCGGGCGGTGGTGACGTCACCGGAGGCGTCGCCGGCGCCAGGGAAGATGGCTGCGGAAGAGGAGCCGCTGGAGGGGCTCGATCACGGAGGTGAACGAGGATTTCAGCAACGCCAACCTCTAGCTGAGAAATGGATTGTTCCACTCCCGCACGCCACTGACCGTTGGGTGATGGGTCCATGTTTTGGCCAGAACGTACTGTAACAATTCTGATTTGGACCCAAGAACACCCTGAGGCAGACGGTCAGTTAACAGGATTTATTCAGAGGAACAGCGGTAAATCCAAGGGAGTCCAGAAACAGTCCAGGGTCAAAACCAGGGAGGCAGTCCAAGGGAGCAGGCGGGGTCTCGAGGTCGCAAGCAGGCGGGGTCATACACGGGCAGGCAGTCAGGATCAGGCAAAGGTACAGGCGAGGGACAGGCAGGCTCAGGAGTCAAACAGACGGATCAGGCGGGGGTCAGGCAGGCTTGGAAAACAGGTAGACGGAAGGCAGGTCGGATATCAGGCAGACAGGATAATATAATGCTGGAAGTACTCACTCTACGGCTCGATACGTTCTGGCACGGAGACTGGCATGAGCAGAGTATATATGGAGGTGGAAACAGGTGCAGGCGATGAGGGTGATTATGGAGTGAGGATGCTGAGCAGGTGTGCAGACGGGGTGGAGCCAGCTCCAGTGCCAGGAACGTTACAGTAAAACATTATTTTCTGGCTTTGTTATTGGATAATAATATAATAAAATAAGTGACTGCCCCTTTATACCTTTTATTCAGATCTGATTTTTATATACAATTACTCATATTGGATTGTAATGAGTTGTTTATGAGTTGTAAACTCAGAGTAGAGCCCCTGCTCCTCCATGTCGAGAAGGGCCAGGTGAGGTGGCTCGGGCATCTGATTAGGAGGCCTCCTGGTCGCCTCCCTGGTGAGGTGTTCCGGACATGTCCCAACGGGAGGGCGCCCAGAGGAAGACCCAGGACACGCTGGAGGGACTATGTGTCTCGGCTGGCCTGGGAACGCCTCGGGATCCCCCTGGAGGAGCTGGCAGAAGGGGCAAGGGAGAGCGAAGAGGGTTTCCCTGCTTCTGCTGCTGCCCCCGCGACCCAACCCCTCAATTACAAACACATTTATTCATTCAAATAAAATAAAAAAGGATTAAACTTTTTTTATCTTCCTTCCGGATTTAAACTTACACAGTCTTAAGAACCAAGAGACATTCTCATTACCACATAAATCACAGGTCTGTGTGTACATGTAGTTTTGAAAATGAGCTGTTTCATTGATGTAAATGTTTTACTGTAACTGCATCAAACCATCAAATGTGTATTCTTGGCAAAGCTATAGCGGCAAAAGAGACTTGTAGGAATGAGGAGGGTTGAAATGCAAAAGGATTATGTAAAACTGTTGTGAAAGTTTCTGAGGGATTTAGATAGGCTTATAGTCTATATGACATCTGCTTTCTCTGCAGATGACATATAACACAGGTGAACATAATTTGAAAAACGTATACAGTATGTCATACAGAAAAATTACACACTGGTAAACCTGTGTCTTTTCAAACTGACACACATGCACCCACTGCCATTTGTGATGTGATCAAATTATACTGAATGCCCTGGTTATTTTTTATTGTATGTATTTTTGAACTGTGAACAGTCTGTGAGTATGCCCAGCACTCCTTCCAACAGGCTTAATCTGCAGGATGACCTGCAGGGTCAAACCTATTCTCTTGGACGTGTCCCTTATTGTCACAGGCAGTTTAGAAGCTCATCCACAGTCAAGCCCAGTTAAAGCATGATGGATCAGTGGGCTATCAGACAGTGTGGCAACCACATCACGTCCGTGTCTGTCTCAGTGTGCCTGACAGGGAAGGCAGAGAGGTTTTAAACACATAGCGAGAATGAGAGAGGAAGTCAGCCTGACAGCTGTCAGACATGTAGGAGGACAGACAGGGAATGGAAACACAAAGAAAGATGGCGATGCACTGGCAGGTTGCTCTACTGAGTAAATAAAAGCCATGCTGGCCAGATGACACATATGTGCACAGAAGGTCACAGGTGCATCAGGTATGGCTGCAATTAAATATGTGTTCTGCACATAAACAATAGAGATCACAATTGAAGCACAATGGATAACACAACAAAAAAAGATGAGAGCTCAGGCAGACAGAGTTTATCCAGGTGCTGCTCTTTGACAGGGTGTAAGTGTACGAGGTCATGGTTATTTACATTGGGAGAAGGTAACGAGTCATATCCACGTGAGAAATGTTCTGTTGCATAGGCCACACCTATCACTGATAAATAAAAACCCTTAATCACATTCCATATCCCTAAAACTGCTGACATTGAAGTTTTTGAAAATCAAATTCACATACATTATAAATAATAGATTACTATAAGTTGTTTACAATATAAATATATTGTTTTATGTGAATTTTTTTTCTTTTTTCCCATTTTTTTCTTTTTCTCCTTTAAGTGTAATGATACTTGATCATTTCAGCTGGCGGTTGGTAAAAAGAATCTGAGCTAAGGCATTTGTTTTCCCAAAGCCTAACATGATAGAGACAGATGGTGTCCATTTGAAGGTCCCATTAAAGTGTGTGATTTGTGGTGGTTAAAATCCACATACACTATATTGCCAAAAGTATTTGCTCACCTGCCTTGACTCACATATGAGCTTAAGTGACATCCCGTTCCTAATCCATAGGGTTCAATATGACGTCGGTCCACCCTTTGCAGCTAGAACAGCTTCAACTCTTCTGGGAAGGCTGTCCACAAGGTTTAGGAGTGTGTTTATGGGAATTTTTGACCATTCTTCCAGAAGCGCATTTGTGAGGTCGCACACTGATGTTGGACGAGAAGGCCTGGCTCTCAGTCTCCGCTCTAATTCATCCCAAAGGTGTTCTATCGGGTTGAGGTCAGGACTCTGTGCAGGCCAGTCAAGTTCATCCACACCAGACTCTGTCATCCATGTCTTTATGGACCTTGCTTTGTGCACTGGTGCACAGTCATGTTGGAAGAGGAAGGGGCCAGCTCCAAACTGTTCCCACAAAGTTGGGAGCATGGAATTGTCCAAAATGTCTTGGTATGCTGAAGCATTCAGAGTTCCTTTCACTGGAACTAAGGGGCCAAGCCCAGCTCCTGAAAAAACAACCCCACACCATAATCCCCCCTCCACCAAACTTTACACTTGGCACAATGCAGTCAGACAAGTACCGTTCTCCTGGCAACCGCCAAACCCAGACCCGTCCATCAGATTGCCAGATGGAGAAGCGCGATTCGTCACTCCAGAGAACGCGTCTCCACTGCTCTAGAGTCCAGTGGCGGCGTGCTTTACACCACCGCATCCGACGCTTTGCATTGCACTTGGTGATGTATGGCTTGGATGCAGCTGCTCGACCATGGAAACCCATTCCATGAAGCTCTCTGCGCACTGTTCTTGAGCTAATCTGAAGGCCACATGAAGTTTGGAGGTCTGTAGTGATTGACTCTGCAGAAAGTTGGCGACCTCTTCGCACTATGCGCGTCAGCATCCGCTGACCCCACTCCGTCAGTTTACGTGGCCTACCACTTCGTGGCTGAGTTGCTGTCGTTCCCAAACACTTCCATTTTCTTATAATACAGCTGACAGTTGACTGTGGAATATTTAGGAGCGAGGAAATTTCACGACTGGATTTGTTGCACAGGTGGCATCCTATCACAGTTCCACGCTGGAATTCACTGAGCTCCTGAGAGCGACCCATTCTTTCACAAATGTTTGTAAAAACAGTCTGCATGCCTAGGTGCTTGAATTTATACACCTGTGGCCATGGAAGTGATTGGAACACCTGATTCCGATAATTGGGATGGGTGAGCAAATACTTTTGGCAATATAGTGTAGATGCTGAGAAACACTGGGTATCATACACTTCAACAGATGTATATACCCAGTGGAACTGTATCTTTGCGTACTCAAAAACAGAAAAAAAATTATGTACATAAGAGGTGGGACGTAGATGTGTATTTTTTTACCAACAGAGAAATGGGAAGAGACACATGATATTGGATATCTGTCTTCACTGTCTGTGAAGTACAATGTCACACATTTCACACTCCCTCATTTCAGGAGTTCAGTGTAAATATCAGCTTTTTTGGTAGACATTTGAGCCCCTCTTGTTTTCCAGCATTTGAGCTATGAAAATAAAGGCAAACAAAATTCTGCTGATGCATAAAACGAGGATGGGAAAGGCACACAGTAGCACCTGGTGGTATAGCATCAATTGGTGACTGTCAAATAACTCCCTGTTTGTGCCAGCTGCTGCATTGTTGGACTGAGACAATATGAGAGTTCTAGTAGCAGGCCACTGGTTTATCTGTCTATGTGTGTGCAGCGTGACCTCAGTCCCCACAGCCATCCTCTCAAATAGGTGTTTTCCAGATGTAGCTTAGCGAGGGAGATTTTCTGAAATCATACTACCATGCCTACATCCATTCATCCATTTTCAATACCTCTTGTTCCCAACAGGGTCGTGGGGGGCTGGAGCCCATCCCAGTTTACAACGGACGCGAGGCGGGGTACACACTTGACAGGTCGCCAGTCAATGCCTAGATATTGATTTAAATGTTTGAAACGGTTTTAAAATGGCAGCATAAAAGGATAAACTGCAGCCATCTCAGCATTCTGCATCACACTATGAATGTTTGGACAAAATTGTCTTTGGAATTTAGGTAGGTCGCCTATGCTGCTTATATACATGGGAATGCTTGATGGGATCTGTGTCGAATTTCTCTGGAGGGGCTGTGGGAAGTAACAGTAATTGCTGTTTCTCAATGCATGTTTTCATGCTTGTTTGGTTTTTCATTTTTCAAAGAGATATTTTCTTTCATGATGTGATTCACATGAGAGCTTCCGCCAAACACTGCTTGTCTCAGACTCATTCACCTCAATATTATTGATGAAGCTACAGATGAGTAGTATTGCCAAAAGAGGGCTTTCACTTCCTCATTCATTTTTTTTTACAAAACATTAGATTGCTAATCATCTTCGAATTTTCTGACATTGTTTGAAATAGTCTATGATCACAAACCATAATTATACATTAGTGTGAGATCAAATTTATGTGTCAAAAACTACAAAGCTACATCAATTAGGTAAAAAAGAATATCTTCACATATTTGATCCTGATAAACATGAATGCTTTATTTCATTTTGAAAAATAATTAGATAAAAAAACAACAATGAAGCTAAATAATAAATGTACAATGTTTTTAAAGATTACTGCAAAGACACACAACATCCATTTGCTATACCGTTTATTCCTACTGTGGTCACTGGAGGATAGGGCCTATTCCAGCTGTCATTTAGTAAGAGAAGATGTGAGCTACACTCGTACAGGCAAGTGTAGGAGTGTAGCTCCTTCATAGAACTTGCAAACTCCAAACTGCAGGAGACTAAGTGGTTCTGGTTTGAGGGGGGAGAATGGCTAATGTAATGTTTTTCAATGGCTTTCCATTCCCCTTTTTCTCCTCTATTGTGCATCAACTCTCTTGAAAATTAAGAAGAAAAAAAGAAACCTGAGATGATATAAAGGTAAAGGTTTTCTATTCCTTTTCGCAGCTCTGGCAGAACTGTATTAGGTAATAATAATCTACCTTGAGACTGTTTTTACAAATACAAACATTTTTCAAATAATGCCTTTTTTATTCTTTGTTAAAATTTCATTACTATCACTCCATCAATACACTTAAACAGTATCCATTTTTATTGATTATTAAGTGTTTACTTGATTTCAACAATTAACTTAAAGTCCTTTACATGCACCTGCAAACGATATTGTAAAATATCTGACACCTCCACCCACCATTTCGTGTTTCTTTCCCATTTTATTAACTACGGTCTACACCATCACCCTCATTAGCTGCAAAGCTGTACTCTGCATGGTTTCAAACAATACATACCCTTTCTCTCCCTGCAATTAATGAGGGAACGGAGGATTCCTAATAAGTAGTTTTTCTTTTAATTAAAAGGTCTCCATAAATAATCACCTCATAATCCACGTGTCAGATTCCATCCACATCCTACTTTGTTCAACTCCAAGATAAGAGAGTGGAGTCATTTACTAAAACATCCATCTATCCATCCATCCACCCACCCATCCATCCATCCATCCATCCATCCATCCATCCATCCATCCATCCA
>JABUIW010000019.1:17003883-17024227 GCA_013363375.1 Menidia beryllina
ATCTATCTATCTATCTATCTATCTATCTATCTATCTATCTATCTATCATTTTTAGTTCACTAAATTCTACTGAGCGTCATGTTTATTCTCTGTATTTAAATGATACATTTAACGCATTTAATAAAGGATTTAACACTATGCATTCTCCACACATAAACACACCTTCAAACATGTGCTCAACATTGTGCATGAACAAGGCTACATTATTGTGCCAGGCCCTCATTCCAATCACACCTGTTCATGTTTACCTGCCCGTGACCTGAAGGGCCCCAACTCAGCACCTGTCTAGATGCTGATTGACAGAGCTCCATTTATGATCTCTAAAGGTCATCATAGTGTACATGAACATTTTACAGTAACCCAGATGGAGCAACGCTACTTTAATTAGCGATAGTTAATTAAGGTAACATCCCCCCAACAGCACACTGTTTTATAGTAACACAAAGATGTTTAACAGATACTGTAAATGTGGTTAAAAGACAAATGTGAAATACCAGCATACAACTGATAATAAGTTTAGAATAATCATACATTAAGCAAAGACACACCCCTCCACCTCCACCATCTTGAACCTTTTTTGTAACTATTCCTTATGGTGAGCTACACCAATGCAATCAAATGTATTTTTGCTGAATGTAGAGCAATGGAAAAAAAGAAAATTTACCACAGAAAGAATATCATCTTGATAACACAGAAAACATTTCTCCCTTTCACACCGTGAATTACCAGTGTCTTACGTTATATATCCTAATGAGCTTAAATCTTCACAGTCACAGATGAAGCCAATATCATTATCATAACCAAGCGATGACTCTTCAGCAGACTCCAACTCTTTAGTATTTTAACAAAAAAATGTAAATTAAAAGAACAACAGGAAGTTTATACTGCTCCATAATTTATTATGAGAAAAATAACTGTTACTTATTAAAAGTGTTTTATAAGAAAATACTAAGTTCACCGTACTAACTGGTATATAAGTATTTTATATATTTATATCAAACACCCATACCTCAATTCACAGAGCACTGTGGGCTGGAAATTCTCTCGTAAAATGTAGTTTGCAAATTTGGAATTTCAGTAACATCTTTGTTCAGATAAAAGATATATAACAGTCAGCTAAAAGGGATATTTGCATCTATGAAGAAATAACTAACCGTGACGAAGTATACTTAAAAATATTTAGACCTAATTTGGATTTTTGGAAGAAAGCTCACTGCACATTTTCCACTAACTTTAATAACAATGTATTTTTCTGTTGTTTGCCAGACACCAGGGCATCATTACAACATATATAGCCAGAACATATTTCCTATGGAGTTAAAAATAGTATTAAATTAAAATGAGTCCACATCAATTTATCTTTCAGAGAAATATAGGTTTAATTGTTGAATAATGAAACACACCAATAGCTTTTTAAAGAATGTTAAAGTTTATATTTAGCACACCCACAGATATACTTTTGCAGATACCAGGTTACTGTCATTTGCAAAAATGCAAATTTACCAATGTCTATCTAGAATACATGTTTGCTGTGGGAGTAGACATAATGAATGAAAATGCAATTACAAAAGCTTCTGTGAAAATTAAGCTGGTATTATGAAAAGTAAAGGTGACCTAGAACCAGTCCCCAAAACAATCTATACACAGTTATGTTTAAACACAGTCTTTACTCTGAATGGGAAGCCATAAGGTCAGGATTAAGAAAATATTTAACATTTGGGTTTTGCAGTTGACAGACTTTAGAGTCTATGTACCGAGGTACATCGGGTTTCCAATAATTTACATGTAAAAAAAATATAAACTAAAAAAACTTGATTTTGCACCATAACTTGGCCAGAAACAGAGAAAAGCAATAAGGACTCAGGAATTTCAAAGCAAGGACCTTCTAATCTCACTACTGTACAGTAGACTTAGTCAAACAAATACACCTTTGCAATGAAGTGAATGAATGTTTGTTTTTTATAAAAAATGAAAAGCTATTACCCATGCAGATACTAGCAATACTGCATCCCTTGCATTGCTATTGCAAGGAAAAATCTTGAGAGAGGACACTTCACATATCATTTTACAATGGCATGAAATGTGTCTTTCCATAAATTTAAAAGAAGCAGGAATGAGGGAAAACTTAAGTGATTATTTACATTTTTGCAGTTTGAGTTCAAAACAAAGAACAGAAATATCAACAAAATTGTGATATAACTTATCCAACTAGCTGCGTAGAGAGCTTTCTCTTCTTAAGTAGCTTCTTTTTCACACTCCTACATGCTTCATGCATGTAATATGAAGGATTTCATTCAAGAACAAGAAAAGAAAGGGGTGTGTTAAAAAAGCCCACCGGAGCCAGTGATTACAAGGCTCTGAATGGCAACCAGAGCGCCTGCAGTCCCTTCTCTGATCCAAGTGGGTACATGTGGGACCAACTGTTAACTAATAGAGACATTTACACCTTAGTAAAAGTTGGCAGGTGTTAACCCGCTGTTGTCGAGAGCAGGCACATGCCGGGCATCATTAGGCCCTGTGCCAAGGCTGTTTTAGCTGCCAGCATTACTAACTCATTCTTGTAGAGGATGTGTGCGCCTGTGTGTGTTCATGAATGTTCATAGCATTAAAACAATGTGTCCTATTTTGTGGTGGTAGATTGAGAATCTCCTCTCAATCATTAGATTGGAAGCTCCTGTTGTATTTCTGCTCTGTATGCAGCACTTCTGTGTGGACACTCAATTAACAATTAGTGAAAGGATAGGAGTATAAAACCATCATTTAAAAAACATCTCATCTATACGGATTCCTATATCACATCAGGCTTTATATGTAAAACTCACATGGTGCATCAAGTTGTACATGTCACGTCTGGGGGAATGTCTCGTCCTGATTACCTATTGTGTACACCTGGGGTTCCCTCCCTCATGTGTTTAAATAGTCCTCGTTTCCCCTTGTCTGGTGCGGGGTCGTTCTAGTCTACTCTTGTCTTGTCCTCCGTGTCCCGTCACGTCGTCTCCCCCACGCCAGGTTTGTTTTTGTCTCAGTTTTTGCCACAGCCACAGCCTTAGTCACAGTTTTGCCAAAGTCTTGTTTATCTTTATTTTGTTACTTTGTCATAGTTTTTCCACAGTCTTGTTTGCTTACTTTGATACTTTTGCCCACAGTTTGCCACAGCTTTGTTTTGTACTTTGTCTGGACACTTCCCTGTGTTTGTTCAATAAACCTTGTTTTCCCTCACTCCGCGACTGAGTCCTCCCGTCAAACCCAACCCACCTGACAGTACAAGGTTTATTATCTAAAAAGAGAGAATCTAAATGAATTCATATATCGCTAAGGGTTTGTTTTTCTGTTTCTCTCTACTTCTCTCTGGTAAGCTGGCACCATCGTCGGCTAAATGCATCCTATTGTATGGGACTTGCCAGCCCAAGAAAATATATTTGAATTGCATGTGTAAATAAGTTCTCTTTGCTTCTGTGGTCCTGCGCAACCACTCTCACACTAAGACGTGCACTGACATACTTTACTTGTGACCTGAATAAATTACGCATTTTGGTACTAATGACTTTGTTCTTTGGCTTCCAACAAATGAACCGTACTAACAGTAACGTCAAATCTTGACAATGAACATAACCAATTAAAAATTAAGAGTGTATGATGCCTACATCTTCAAACTAAATATACAGGATACTTTTGAAATCTCATGATTATGTTTATCTGTTTTGTGAAAGTGTAATGTTTTGTTGATTAATATGCTATAGATATCAGTGTTATGTTGCTCTTTTGTCTCTTTTTTACATACATTTTTATTATGTCAATTAAAATGTAGCATGTTTTTGTACAGATTAAATTAATTTGGTGAACTATGTGAACGATTTCCGAACAGATAAGAGCAGTCGAACAGACAAGACTGTTGCAGCTGTTATGAAAACTGTGCATCAACTATGGGTTAAAGGTAACGTATTGCCATTTTACTTTTAACAATGATAATTTGTTTCAATAATGCTGGTGTGTAGTAACAGTAGAATGCATTCGTTTTTACACATATAAAATGCAAAATATAAATAAGCTCACTGCATCCCTGCCCAAAAGGTATACATCTGGACTATGTGGGTAGTAAATAAGATCCCTTATGAGAGTATCCATGGGTTGCACATCAGCCCAAGTGAATTGCTCTGTTGGGATTGAGTTTGTGTTTGTTCCAACTAAACAAAAAGAAGAGCAATGCCCAATATGTGCCTATATCCAAGCACAAACAGTATAGATCCAAAGATATACGCATCTGCCTTGGAATTTGTTCAAGGAAGAACTTTTATTATTATGACTTTATTAGTTTTACTATTACTCAATTTTGTGTATTTCAGTGTAGTGTCACGCCTGAGGGTTTGTTTTATGTTTTGTTATGTCTTGGTCTTGTCATTTCCTGCTTTATTTTGAGATAATAACTCCCCCCTTGTTTCTGGTTACTTGCCCTTCCTCTTGTGCAAAGCGTCTGATTCCCCTTATTCCTGATTATGTCCACCTGTTCCTTGTTTTCCCTCATGTGTACTTATGGTTTGCGTCACCTATTGTTTTGTTCCAGATCTTCCTCAGTATCATCATCAGTATCATCGTTAGTATCATCGTCAGTGTCACACCCTTCCTGTATTTTTTTGCCTCAGGTCTTGTCTCCTGGTCATGCTCCTATACTGTTTTTTGGGTTTGTAGTTCTAGGTTTTTTGTTTTTTTAATGCCCTGTTTAGTTATTTAGTCTGTATTCAGCCTCTGCTGCGTTTTTTATTTTCCCGTTAATAAATGATTTATTTCCCTGAGTTTCTGGTCCTTGTGTCTCCCTCCTTGGTCTTGCATATTGGATCCTTCCTTTCAAACTGTGATTATGTTGGATGTTTATTTGTCACCATCCTCTTGATTCATATATCAAAGTACATGGAAGCAGTTGCAACAGACGAACAAGGTAGAGATCCATACTGTACTCTCACTTGAATAAAATCTAAATTTGATTACATTTACATTTACTTACTAGCTGTCCTTTTCACTGTAATTTTGCTTCACAGTTCACCATATCTGCATTCAGAAGGAGCAGTTTTGACGTCAGGGTATTAACTTGATTAGCTGATCAGTATCAGACATACCCATTGTAATTTGTCCTGTCGTTAGAAATCTCATGACATAAGTACTATTTGGCACACACTAACTCTACACACAGTCACCTAAAGGCACCAACACAGCCAATAATCTGAGTTATGGTTCTGCAATCACCCTCCTCCATTAACATATAGAATGCATTATTTATAGGTTTAAACCATCACAGTTAGATTCACTGAATTCTCCATTTACAGAGGGGAAGCCTCAGAGAGAGCAAGAGACACAACATTGCAGGCAAGAAATAGATGGTGGATAATGTGTCTCCTCTGTTCAAAGAACAGGATGTAAATTGATTGTAAAAAGAAAATCCATTAATAATGTTAATCACAATAATAACTTTAAACCAGGGGATACACACATTTATCAATCAATCAATCAATCAATGTTTATTTATATAGCACTTTACAACAGCTGGAGCTGATCAAAGTGCTTAACAGAATAAAAAATACATAAATCAATAATACACAAAGACAATTACATCGGTGACAGAACCAAGTATACAGAGACCCTATGTACAGAAAGCCATCCTGAACAAATAAGTTTTGAGTTGAGCTTTGAACAGTGGCAGGTCAGTAAATGAACGTAACTCGGTGGGCAGAGAGTTCCACAGTTTAGGACCTGCCACTGCAAAGGAGCGGTCACCCCACTGCTTGAACCTGGACCGTGGGACCTCCAGCAGATGTTGATCAGCAGACCGAAGTGGTCTGCTGGGCTGGTGAAACCTCAAAATTTCACTTATATACAAAGGCGCAAGGCCATTAACTGCTCGAAAGACAAACAACAGTATTTTGAATTGAATCCTGTACTGTACCGGGAGCCAGTGTAGGGAGTGGAGGACAGGTGTGATGTGGTCAAGTCTACGGGTGTCAGTAAGGAATCGGGCAGCTGCATTCTGTACCAGCTGAAGGCGATGGAGGGATGTTTGACTTAGTCCAATGTACAGAGCATTACAATAGTCCAAATGGGAGCTAATAAAGGCGTGGATGGCTTTTTCGAGGTCGCAGCGGCTCAGAAAGGGTTTGACCTTAGCAAGAAGGCGAAGCTGAAAAAAGCTTGCCTTCACGACCGAATTAATCTGTTGGTCAAACTTTAAGCTGGAGTCGAATTTTACACCGAGATTTTTAATTACATGGGAACAATGACGGGCCAGAGAACCAAAACTAGGTGACATATGCATATCTGTCCCACCAAACAAAATGCACTCAGTCTTGTTCTCATTCAGGCAGAGAAAATTCTGAGACAGCCAGAGCTTGATGTCACTAAGACATCTGTGGATAGAGTCAATAGCATCTGGAGAGTTTGGCAGGACAGGCAGATAGATTTGTACGTCATCTGCATACAGATGAAAGGAGACATTATGCTTTAGTATTATTGACCCTAATGGCAGCAGGTACAGGGAAAACAGAACAGGGCCCAGAATGGAACCCTGTGGTACACCACAGGTCAAAGGAGCTGACGAGGAGGAAAGTTCATTTATCATTACACTGAAACTTCTTACCTGTCAGGTATGACCTGAACCACTGCAGTACCGATCCCTGGAGCCCCACCTGTTGGGCTAAACGTGAGAGGAGGATGGAATGATCTACTGTATCAAACGCTGCAGTGAGGTCCAACAGCACGAGCAGAACAGGTTTCCTGGCATCAAGGGAAAGCAGGATGTCATTTTGCACTTTCAATAAAGCGGATTCAGTGCTGTGGTGTTTTTTGAAGCCAGATTGAAACTTTACAAAAATGTGATAATTATCAAGAAATGATTGCAGCTGAAGAAAGACAACTTTTTCCAAAACCTTTGAGAGAAATGGTAGAAGGGACACTGGCCTAAAGTTTGACAGAACTGTAGGGTCAAGGTTGGGTTTTTTAAGAAGGGGTCTGACCACAGCGTGCTTAAACACAGATGGAACGAACCCAGAGCTGAGGCAGCTATTAACAAATGTTAGGAGACTTTGGCCCACTGCATTGAAGGATTGTTTAAGCACCCTTGATGGGATAATGTCCAGTGGACAGTTGGTGGCCAGGCAATCAGAAATCCATCTGTGGAGGTGTTAATATTGAAAAGATGCTGATGGCACAAAGACAGAAACAAAAAAAACTCAGCATCTGCATAAGTAATTATAACTGGGAGGCCATAACAAATACTGCTTTTATGTAGAGAGCATTACTTATTAAGATTGCATCTTAAATATTCATCACTTTATAGATGGCCCATGTTCCGTTGTCTCCCTGAAGATTACTGTGTTATGCGAGGGGAATGTATGAATTCCACTCATATTAAACCCCTCTTTTAGAATGACTTGATTAAAATCAACTGTCACTGTAGGTTGGGCGAATAAATTAAGTAAAAGGCATAAGTTAATCTCTAAAATCCAATCGTGGACATCTTTCGTAGGTGTTGAAACATTGGAGTACTCTGTATTAGATATTAGTGGCGTTGTTATTAGTTGGCTTTGTTTTACAGGTGACATTCTTGTACACAGATGTGCTGCTTTGGCTGTCACCTTTGCCATCTCTGTCAGCAAAGATGGAGATGGCAAAGTTGTTGGAATTTACTGCACAGGAAATTGCAGCTAAATATTATCATTTATCTTTGTGTTACTTTTTCATCAGATCCTAAGCAGAATAAATGCCTGCATTCAGCTTATGTTACAAGGGAAATGAATCACTACTGCAAATGGTTTACATTAGGAAGACAATGATACATCATAGTTACTGACAGTAAATTAGATAAAGTATTCAAGAATATTTTTCAAATTTTGAAAAGAAACTGAACTACTGCCGTAGAATTAATATTTTCTTTGCAGTTCAAAAACAGAGCAGTACAACAGCTTGATCAAGTTTCTTTGTTAAAACTAACTGTAACCAATTCTAAACATACTCTTGAATAAAGAAATTTTCAAGAAATTCTAAATTCTTTGTTAAATTCTTTTTTATTTATTCGCCATACTACAGTAAATATAACCTCTGATATTTTGTACTTGGAAGATAAATTCCAGGTTTATTGACAAATAAAGTTGCCTTTAACGTGGCCCAGAGATTATTGATGCAAGAAAAGTTAACTTTATCTTTTTTACATATGCAGGGACACACGTTAATGTCTTTAAATGTATTAATGTGTATTCATGCTCATATCGTAAGATGGGAATATCATATTCAAAAATTGTATAAGATATTTTGGAAGAATGTCAAACAATAATGGTCCTTAACCAGAAAAAACTGGGAAAAATCCTCACTCTTCAGAAACCAGGACACCATGACATGTGTTCATCTAATATTCTGTTATGTGATTGTTTGACCAGTTAGTGTTACTGAACTATTCAGTATGAACACTATACTATACTTTAAGATAGATCCCCATCAATCTTAGACTGCTTTAAACAACACTGCAAGGAAACACTGAATTAACTAAAAAGGCCAAACTGATTTTTTCAACCTTGCAAATTGAAGCTTTAAATTATAGTGCTGTCTTTGGATGATTGCTAAACACTGCTGTGAAGCAGTACAAGTTTCTACAGATGAGTTTGAATTCAATTACAAACTTGAGATTCAAGGACCCTGTTGAATTTGGCCACAGAAAACAGATGCAGTGAACCTCTTACCTACAATAAATTGAATTCCAACAAGAAGCAGAGCTTGATTACATAGACAGTTCCTAGCTTTCAGAATTCTGGCGAGCTCCTTTTCTATGCCCCATTTCTGCATTTTGATCAGCCTATAATATCATGTTCAACAAGGATGACTGCCTCTGTCTCTTCTCCTCTCTCCGTTTCTGTTCTTCATATAAAAATGAAAACAGAGGAATGTTTTTTAATGAGATCAACACAGACCAGCAGTTAAACTGATAAGTAAATACTACAGCTTTAACTGCTCCTTGCACTCAACTGGCTCCCCACTATTGTTGCTGAGCATATGCTTCAATGAACATTAAATTTTCACTGTCACACTCCAATAAACTTAATTGTCCAAAATAAATTAGCTTATTTCTGAAGTTCCATTTTCATATACAGGAGATAAGGCAACTTTACTGATTGATTGGATTCCTTTGTGGGCATGTGTAAGTACGAGCTTTAGGTGCTCTTCCAACCACATGTTTGTGCATGTGAGAGTATGAGAAACTGCAGCATTCATAATTTGAGTGAAAGCTTCTGTAATGCCTCTGTTATTCACTGCAAGCATTTTCTCTGACCCCTGCTGATATTCATCCGGCTTCCTCTCTCGTGGCAAGAAAAGGGATGAAATGGATAGATGGAATGAAAGAAAGAGCGAAGAGAAAGTGAATGGGTTTCTTTGTGCAGAAGTTTATTTGCTGATATGTGTGTAAGTGTTGACGGGGTCCATGTGGACTCGGTGCTGGACCTTGCCTCATCATTTGCATTTTTTCATTTTAAATGTTATTTGCAGCATTGCGTGCAGCACAAATCCCTGAGGGCCCTCAGAGTAAAAAGGCAGGTAAGACATAAATTAATCATAATACATTGGAGAATTACTGCACTGGCATGCACGTGCACTGGTGTAAATAGACGTATATAAATATGCGGTACGTAGTTTGCATAAGAACACACGTAGGCGGCAGCAGATGCAAAAAGAGAGCTCATGCACCCAAGCTCAAAGAGAATACTTATACTCATATCACTGAGAGTCTGATTGAATCAAGGTCCAGTTTCAATTCCATCAAGTGAAATTACTGTGCTGGATAGAGAGGAGCAACTTAATGGACCAATGTCTTAGTACAAAAAAATTTCTCAAACTCAAACATGACTTGGATATAAATGTTTTGATTATCTTCCTACTAAAGTGTTTTGGATTCACGATGAAAAAATATTCACAACTTGATTTTGGTTCCTGTAAATTCAACCAATAATAATAATTAAATTAATTGTCTTCAAATGGCATAGACTATTTGGCCTTCACTTTCAGATATTACAAAATTATCTTCAAAAGTTAAAAAAACATCTATATGATGTGTTACTTTGGAAAATTTGTTATTTGTAATGCTCATTTAATATGGGAGTTTCACAGTGTAACAGTCTTTATGATAAATGTGTGAAACACACGTGTAGTTTACTTTCACACATGATCATGATGATGCATAAAATAATGGATACCTGTAAATAAAAGCACCTTGTTATTTTACTGAGGCATGTTTAAAGATAACTAAGAAACCAAACTACTGTCGCGCTAGAGGAAAATGCAATGATCACCTGAATAATCCATAGAGTGCAAAAATGTTGGCGACAAAGCTCATAATACTACCATAAGTATTGGTAATGCAACATGTAGTCTTATTTAAAATGATCAACTATTGGTCTCTTCCTATTTTAGCTTATTTATTTGTTTTAAACTAAATCTATCAAAATCATCATAGCAATGTGAGATCAGAATGCAGCCCTGCATCATGTCCAACATTTTAACTTAACCCACCCACATCATCCTGCTGTGAGAATTCACGGTGCACTTTATGAATTCTGCTGTTATATCTAACTGAAGCAGGATGTGGCCCAAAATGCTGCAAACATGGTTTATTTATGCTAAGACTTTGTGTCCTTGAAAGGCCTGTGGGTGAGCTTTTACAAAATAAATGCTGCAAACTTTTTTTTTTAATTGGGGGGATTGAATTACCAGATTAAAGTCGTTATTAAATATGGCGAGTATTAATAATGAAATCAAAGTGGTGAATATTCTATCCTGCTATAGAAGATGAGAGTTGATAAAATGAGGGTCATGAAGCAGGGAACTTGTTGAAAAGTACTTTAGAATAGGTTTCACAAACAAGGAGATACTTAATCTTTCGGCACATCAGAATCAGATTGCCATAAGTAACAAGACATTAAAAACAATATACAAGAAAATGTATCTCTTCCGCGGAAAGAACCAGGCACTGCTTTTGTGGAGGGGAAACGGCTGGAGGTGGGCGACTGCAGGGTTATCAGGGGATGCGGCCCGTACAGAGGGGTTTATTCTCACCATGTTAATAACGACTTTAGTATCGTAATTTATTCTCGCCATATTTAATGATGGCTTTAATCTCGTAATTTACTCAAACTTTTTTTTTTTTTTATATGGCCCTAATACTCCATCGTACAAATGAAATGCTAGGAGGGTATTTATTTATTTCCCTATTGTATATCCCAACAGTCTCTTGCAATTCTCTGCTCTCATTACATACTTATCAGTGCCTTTGTTCCTGAATTCAGCAGTCTGAGGCAGATTGGCCCATCAATACACTATCAGAGAAGGTAGGCTAGATAAGAATTCTACTGCAATCTGTCAGATGTGAATAAGCTTTCTGGAGGTCTCTGCAGTCCAGGTAATCACACACACCAGCAAATACTGTATACTGCCCCTACATACTCACACTGAACTGAAGTGTAGCGAGCAAGATATTAGTGCATCTCATGAATCTCAACTCCAACATTATGTTACTCTAATGCTCAAATCTTGTGTGAAAGTAAAGTTGTCATTAAGATAAACAGTGAATCTTCCAGCTGGTGCACAAAACTAAATAATCCCACTGAATGATTATATATGAAATAAAAATATAAACCTGTCCTCAATATTAGCTTGATTTTATCTAACATTTTCTATCCAAGCTACTATTGCACTAACAACTTATTATCAAACTCATCATAACAAAATTATTAAATTTGACACATACATCACATTACTGACTTCTCTTTAAGTGTAAATTCAAACACCAAAAAAATGGGTTGCCAAACTAAACAACTAGGTTTATAATTGATCCTCATGTACATTGTTTTTTCCATTATATGTTTATTATCATATTTTCTTTTTTTGTTAAAGAAATGAAAGGGAACAAAACAAGGAAAAAAGAACATTCCCGCTCAAATAGAAAAACAGGTGGAAAACTCAGTCACTCGATATAAAAATGTAATGTCATCATGTAAATCAGTTAACACTACACTTCAGATTCCTGTGCAGCTGCCTTACGGTCTTCCCGAACTGGTGTGTCTATGTCTTTTGTTTGTTTGATCTTGGTACGGGCTGTACTGAATTTCTCCATGTTGAGATCAATAAAGTATTCTTATTCTTATTATCATTATCATTATTTTCATCCCTATCTCTTTCTCTTATATCCCTCTCAAATGAGTACTGCTGGTGCTGGCTTAACATTTTAGTAAAGTGTAAGAGGACTTTATAAAGGTCTTAAAGCTGGGCAAAAACAACTGTTTATCAAAGACAGTAATGATTTTTCCTTCTAACATAGTCTCTCATTTGAAATAGCAGACAAAAACCTGTCTTTTGACATCATATTTATCAACCATTTGATCAAAGGACAGCATAGAGGGCTCATCCATCAAGTGTGAAAGAACAGTAATCTCCTTCGTTGCCCAAACCAGTAACACTACTTTTATTCATAAATATATGAATCCTTTGGGTAACCAAGTGAAAGGGAATGGAGAGGGGACCCTTGGTCTTTCTTTTAAGATGTCCAAAGACCTTACCTCTGATTTGTTGATATTAATTTTACAACCTGAGATGGCACTAAATTTACTAACAGTCTCAATGAGAGAGAGAATGGACAGCCCAGGTTGAATCAAAAGAATAAGGACTTCATCAACATACTAATTAATCTTATGATGCTTCTCCAATAACTAGACCAGGCATGTCCTCCTAAACCCTATTTGCCTCTGCCAAAGGCTCGATGGCCAAAGCGAAAAAAACAAAGGTGTGAAGGAACAGCCCTGGTGTGTACCCCTCTGAACTTGAAAACTAGGCGATTGTAAGCCATTTCTTAGAAATGTTGAACGGGGGTTGCTGCTATACAGAAGTTTAATCCATCTTATGAAATTGTCAAACCAAATTTAAACAGAGTTTACAAAAGAAAATGCCATTCAACGTGGTCAAAGGCCTTTTCAGCATCGAGAGGTAACAAGACCATGGATTGACTTCAGTTTAAATATCTGGATCACATTCAACACCAGTTTGGTTTTGGCCAATAAGAAAAAAGAGTGTTATCCTTCCTGATGCTTTGCCAGCACTATGGGGAGAATCTAAACATTTAATAAGGAAATTCGATAAGGATAACCTCTATAAGGGGGTTTCACCGGAACTAGAAAAAAATCAATTAAATCCAGGGTATTGTAAGTACTTTGAATTGTCTTGTACACGAAATGTGCTATACAAATAAACTTTTTGTTTGTCCATAACCCATAAAAAAAGGTGGAATAAGGAATAAGGGAAGACACACTATTGGCACAAGAGGAAGAGCAAGTTACCAGAAACAAGGGGGGAGTTATCTCAAAATAAAACAGGAAATGACGAGACCAAGACATGACAAAAGAAAACCAAAAACCCCAGGAGTTAGACTTTTTTTTTTAGATATGCCAAAAATTTCCCTGCCTCATTGCCGTGTTCCTATAATATATATACATATATATAAAAATAAACATATATATATATATACAGTGGGGGAAATAAGTATTTGACCCCTTGCTGATTTTGCAGGTTTGCCCACTTACAAAGAATGCTTATATTTCCTCATCAGATGGTTATCAATTTTTATAAATTCATATGATGTGATTTTCAGGAATTTCTTTCGGATTCTGTCTTTCACTGTTAGAATGTACATATGATTAAAATAGTAGATCGTTGCATTCTTTGTAAGTGGGCAAACCTGCAAAATCAGCAAGGGGTCAAATACTTATTTCCCCCACTGTATATATATAATTCCTATATAATATAAAGTCAAAATATGTGAAAAGGCGAGAGAAAATGAAGGAGAGGGAGAAAGGAAGGGTGAAATAAAAAGACGTATACTTTACTGTGACACGAAACATCTGTTTCTCTGTAATGCGTTGAAGATCCTTGCTCATTTCCTCTACATCTTGTCACTCTATTTATTTTGCCAATGTATGTTCTTTGTTTGGACAGAGATCTACAACTTTTGGGGAAAAGAAAGAAAGTTAATTCAACTTGGCAATGAATCACAACATGAAATAATTCTAACAAAAAGGAATCAATTTATGCTAATTGTATATCTCTGTTTTTACTTAAACAGCTGAATCTGGTGACAAAGCTTCTACTAGGTAAAGCTGTGACAGAAAGGACGTTTTGCAGATGTGACATTGAACTGAAAGACTTTTCTAAACCTGGTATTAGGGGTGTTGTGAAGGTTTTGGCCAATCATCAACATCTGAAGACCTCCTCCTGCTCACCCCAGGTGTCACTCTGAAAATATATGAGGAAGGGAAAAGAGGAGGGAGCAAAAAACAAAAGAATCTGTCTCTTTCTTGCTCAAAAAGGTCAATGGAACTTGTTCTAGAAGCTACTAAAATAATATCCTTTTGTTTACCATGTCAGTCTTACTCAAACTAGCAATACAGACCTGGTGTGCTCAATTGAATAAATACAGTCTTTATGAAAGTACAAGGATTAATTGCTTTGCAAACTGTGTCTTCTGAGCGCTTTTTTTTACTTGCTATTATTATATTTTGCACTAATCTGCAAATTTGGTTGTCAACATGCAAAACCCACATAGCAACCTACTGATGGTGTCCTTTGAGAAGTTTTACCAGGCCTTTGTCCCTGCATTATTTTATATATATTCGCCAAGTAATTGCCAACTTTTGTTTTGTTTTCTATTACATTTCTCAAAAGAATGAAATATGTGACAGACAACTTTAGCAGTAAAGTACCATCTTACGCATAAATGAGGATTGATGTTACCCAGTATGTTATCTTTTAATTCTTATACTTTAATTCTTATATTTTCACTGACAAGACACTGACAATGAAATGATTACTGGAAAGTACTTTTTTTCCCCTTTCTTTTCTTTTGACATGTTTTTATGATGCTTACATCCTGCAATCGCGGTAATTTAATCTTTATCTTTCTTTTGGACTCAAAGTGTGAAATGGGCACGACATTTAAAAAACTGTATTCATCTTAATGGGCATTAAATGTGCTTATTATAGTACCTAATTGGACTTCAAAACAGTTTTGATGGGAGGGTCATCTTTTTGGTTGAATAGTGGTTGTTTGATTTGCACTGTAACCTCATCGGTAGGTTCATACCACAGTTGGAGCTCTGTGTGGACTTTGAATGTTTTGCCAGTCCGGGTTCTCTATAGGCAGTCCAGTCACCATCCCATTGTCTAAAAATAATGTAAGATTAATTGGTGATTCTAAGTGAACCCTATGGGCAGTTACAAGCACTATTGGTTATTTATATCTTTGTTGGTCATTGATTAGTGACCTGTCAAGGTTGTACCATTCCTCTTTCCCAATGGCTGCTGGATGGCCTCAACCCTCTGTATAAAGCATGAATGATGTATGATAGTTTCTCTGGGTGAAGTACATTACATCTTTCCCATTGATGTCAATATGGGTTTCTTATGGGGATATATATGATACTATTGGGGAGAAGATGTAAAAAGGATAGTCAATACTCAAAAAGAGGAAAAGGACATGAAAGGAATAGGTGGAGAGTCACGTGACTGGTCTTCTATAGAGGTTGATGACCAGCCCCTGTCAGTCAAGCTCACACAGAGAGAGCAGGGCCTTGCCATCTGCTCCAATGTTAATGGGAAGGAGACAAGGTGGAGGTGGGGGATAAGGGTAGTGGAGTGATGTGTCGACACAGACTAGAGGGGCTGGGGAGAAGGGATGGTGGAAGATGAAGATGGGTGCATTAAAAGGAGGACAGTGCAGGTCTCAGATATACAACAGATCTATGTTATGCTTCATCAACTTTTGGGTCTGGGGGATTCACATTTAGCACTTCAGCAAAGTTTTTGGAATGTCATCAATTATAGCAACGTTATTTTAATTTAATATGAATGATATAATCAGTGATACCTATTAAATTGACATTTTAGTACTGTCAAGATGGTGGGTTCTTGAGGGAGGACTCAGGTGCGGAGATGAGGGGAACAAGGTTTATTGTAACAAAACGGTGGAAGTCCAAACAAAGTACAAATCAAAGCTGTGGAAAACTGTGAGCAAAGTAACAAAGCAATAAGCAAACAAGACTAAGGCAAAACTATGACAAAGTAACAAAATAAAGATTAACAGAACTGTGACAAAGCTGTGGCAAAACTGTGACAAAAAGCAAACCCTGCGTGTGGGTGACGAAGGACAAGACGGACAAGAACGCACTCGCACAAGACAAGGGGAAACAAGGACTATTTAAACACATGAGGGAGGGGAACCCCAGGTGTACACAATAGGTAATCAAGACAAGACGAGACACCAGACGTGACAAGTACATTCTTAGAAGGCAAGCTCTGCAAGCTCTGTAAATATGTAAAATCCAGATGAAAAACCATGATAACGAGCATCCAACTGTGGTAGATCTCAGCAAATTTACCATAGTAAGAGAACATACTTTCATACATCCAGCCAAATGAGGAAAACCAACCATTTACTGAGGCTACCATCTAGTTAATATTATACAGGAGAGACATTATCAAAGGTTCAGTCAGACAATCTGTGATTGTAAATTATAATACGGACTTTGTTGTGGTGCGTCCAGCAAGAGCAAATTAAATTAACCCCAAATCAACTATAACACAGTACAACAAATCTGAGTTTGAAGTCCATCCAAAACAGCATCAATAAGAATACTTATTTGGAGTGATATTGGGCTGGTTAAAAAAAAACTACTAAACTACTAAAAATACATTACATAGATGATGGATGACTCTTGATTAAAGGGAGAAAATGTTCTGATTCTTATCTTAAACTATTTTGGGGTTTGTCCGTATGTCATCTTCACACAATAGCATATGCATCTGTGGAGCTAGTGTCGTATTCTTTCTTTCTATGAAATTACAACAAAGAGCCACAAATAGATGATGCACCTGAATATGCAATTCATGCCTGCTTTGTATTCCTCACTGTGGCGGTTCTTCAATCTCCAGTCATCCCTCCAGGTCCAGCACGCTACTCTTTTAAAGAGGGGAGAGTGATAAGCCAACTGATTCCAGGTATGCTTAATCACTTTCCCTGGCACTGCTCCCCTGAGCCTTCCCCACACCTCCACTCCCGCAGCTGAGCACCACACCCCCTCCACACTCACGTACCTCACATGCACAGTATTTGTTAAGTATAAGATTTGTCTGTTATCAATTGCTCTAAAACCACGTAGTGACACTGTACAGAGGCAAAGACTCTTGGCACTTCAATAATGGCCCCCAAATACATAATAGGAGAGAATCAGTAAACGACAATTAGAATAATCAAATCCAATAGGCTTCTCTTAAGTATCTGCCCTTTATCAAATATCATTAAACTATAAAAATGTAGTTTGTCGTAAGAATAAACATTTTCAAAAGTTTATGTTCAAAAGTTTATGTTTTAAGGTGAGGACCTTAAAAGTGAATTTTTTGTGTGTGTGTGTTATCATTATTTGGATTGTTTCAATTAAACGAAAGCAAAGTAAGGTGAGAAATACAATTATAATTATAGCATATCATCTGTTTTTCAGTTGAGCCACACACCAACCTTTTCAGGAAACTAGGTCATCACCCTACAAAGTCACAGGCAGACAAACTTAGCAAGGCACAGGTTAGAATTTATGACTCTCAGAAGAAGGCTTTCTCTTCGATCATCACACAAGTGGGTGTTTCTCTCAGGTTTAACCCCCTCAAGTTCACCTCTTGACTGTACAGATGGACAGTGGGGACAACAAAACTTCCAAACATGGATGGTCCAGTTTTACTTTTTTTTTTTTACTTCTTGTTCAAGTTCAGCTATAAGTTAATCAAACATTAAACTAAACCTTAAACATATTGTTTTTATGTTAAAAAACAGAAAATAATGTCATTAATTGTTCTTGATGCAAACATTTCATGTTAAAAGCTGTTAAACATTTTGATTAAAAAATCTATTCCTACAAATCTACTATTCAAGTCAAGTTGTCAGTTAACAGGTTTCTGAGGATGTAGATAAGAACATCTCCTTGGTAATGTTAGCCTGATTCTTTGGTTGGAAGCCTGAAAATAAACCAGAGTAGATCAAGAGTACAAACATGACATTTATTGGTCACAAGCAAAGTAAATCAGCACTGGGCTCTCACAGACAAAGTTCCCAGAGGATCTCGGTTGGCAAGAGCTTCAATTTCTGGGTACGATGGACATTTATTTTCTGGGCCGGGCCCCGAACAGGAGGACAGCTAGACGCAACCGAGTGTTATTGTCAAGTTACCTCTGACATGAACAGGCCAGCCCATAATTCATGCAGATTTCGGTGGAATGTGATGAGAAAGTGTGTGTGAATGTTGACCTTGAAGACACGTATCTACTGTAACAGAGACGGAAGGAGAATCTGTCTGTCAGAGTTCAACACAAGAGTGTAATTCTAAAAGGAATAAGATCATTCTAAAAAGGAATAAGACATCAGTAATTTACAAGGATTAAGTTATAACATACTATGCTAAAGTGAGTAATTATAGCCCAATTCTAACAGTAACGTTGCATCTTTTGTCCCTAAAATGTCATAAAGAAATATGTCTTTTAGTTATTTTATAAATAATAAATTGAATCTGTAAACAATAAAGGAGCGTGACAAAAGTGAACCTGACACTTTTCCTGATTCCTAAAGAGTTAGGAAAAGAATATTGGTATATACGCACGGTGGTGTGGTGGTTAGCACCATCGCCTCACAGCAAGAGGGTTCTGGGTTCAAGTCCCGGGGGACCCAGGACCTTTCTTGGTGGAGTTTGCATGTTCTCCCTGTGTCCGCATAGGCTCTCTCCGGGTTCTCTGGCTTCCTCCCACAGTCCAAAAACCTGCATGTTGGGTTGATTGGACACTCCAAGGAGTGGTTGTATGTCTCTGTGTGGCCCTGTGATGGACTGCCCAGGGTGTACCCCGCCTCTCTTCAATGAGCATTTTTATTTTTTCTCTACTTTTAGTTTCATCATTTTGTAGTCAATAAACGCTTTCTCCAGAGTTTTGATGTACAAAAAGTATTTCTCTTACTGCCAAGTTATAAATAGAACCTTTAATGGGTAGAAGATGTCACCTTCATTGATGAAAGTCTGACTTCTAAGTTTCACCTTAAAAATGCCTAGGTTTAGCCGATAACAGCAGTCAGTATGGTGCACTTGAAAGACTATTTATGAATGCCCGCGTCAAACATTATTTTAGGCTTTAGAACAAAAGGGCTATAGAATATTTTTACCATTGTGCTTTACTGGATAGATAATCTCTAGTTGCAGGACATATTTGATAGGCACGTGTGAATGGTTTATCATATAGAGACAAATACAAATACTCGTACACACACACTGGTCTCCAGTGGTGGTCAGAGTCTTACATCACTTAATGACATCTAGAATGGATGCTGCTTAATGAAAATGGGATGTACTCAGCCCACTTCATTTTCACTGCGTGCATATGTGTTAGTGTGTGTATTTGGGTGGGTGATTACATGCTTTCTTATTTTTTTCCAACATCTGGAGTCTATACTGAACGACTCTGAACTAGTCTGCAACTGCCTATATCTTTGTCACCCATTCTGGTGAGTTTGTGCATTCCAGTACATGTACGTCTTCGTGGTGTTTAAGCATTCAGGTCTACACAAGATGATTAAATAAAAGATCCTAGGTTTGGGACAAAGTTTTTTATTTTTGACTAGTAAGGCAAGAACTGGTTATATTTAGGATTAAGCTTTGAAAGTCAAGTCAATCTGTTATGTACGTTTCAGAGGCCTGATTGGTTCAAAGTAAGACAACTTTGTACTCTAAGGCAGTGCTTCAACCTTGGTGTCATAAGGCATAACAATGCACTCATAGTGCATCAGAATACCAGTAATAGTTACAACACCTATGGTTCATATGGATTTTAAAAAAAACTGTACGATAACATTTGCCTTGCAATTCACCCTAATTTAATACCAACATGAAGTTTCATTTAGACATGAGATAATAAATGGAGTAACGCTTTGCCATGCTTTGAGTGTTTGTTGTGGTTGAACGGACACCCAGGAAGTCCAGAGTGGGGTCTGGAAGCTACTGTTTGCACATTTGATTTCCATTTGCATTCATCAGTAGCTGCTTTATAAAGAGATACAGACTCGCGGCTGCCCTCTCCGGGAGGACCATGTTCCTCCTGGTTCACACCCCCTTACCCCTCTCCCCCCAGGCTCCAGTGCACAGAACGCACTCACCACATAGGGATTCGGGACCATGGGGGTGTCTGCCGGGTGCGGTTAAGGGTGCCTCCTAGGAGGTCCTCTTTTCCCCGCCCGGCGGGACCCCCC
>JABUIW010000019.1:17024627-17040785 GCA_013363375.1 Menidia beryllina
TTTTTTTTTTTTTTTTTTTTTTTTTTTTTTTTTCTCTCCTTTCTTCCTGTTTTAGGAATCTCTTTCTTTTTTCCCCTTTCCTATCCCCCGGTCATGGTTGGCATTAGCCATATTACTTATGTAACAAAAATAAATCCTAAATATATAATAAAGCAGTATGGGATGATCAAGGGAGGGTTCTCACCCTGACAGGCCTCCCTTGGCAAAGCAAAAGTGTCGGGCACAGCACGGCACTCAGATTACAATTCTGTTGCTATAATGCCAAACACGACAAGGGGAAAAAAATAAAAAATAAAAATAAATAAATAAATAAAAATCAAAAATAAAGAGATACAGACTCCACCAGATTGTATTTGACGGGCGACATCAGATGGTAATACCTAATGATGACTTAAAACTATAGGAAGCAAACAAGGAACACATCAAACAATTTGCACCTGTTAAAGTATAATAATTTGATATAGTTTAAAATACTAAGATTTGGACTTGCAAACATACAATAACCCTACAAAACTACGGAGAATATCGTCTAAATTGCACATTTTTTAAAGGTAAAAACAACTTCAAAACTTGTGGTTTGCTGACCTACACATTATTCAAATTAAACAACACTATGACACTTAAAAGCATTTTTAATGAGGCTGCAGATCATCTAGATGTAAATTCAAGATAAATGTTGTGAAATATAGTATAATAATTCAATTTTTGGGGAAGAAAAACATCACTGTAAATAATTACCTGAATCAGGTGAGTGAATGATGACATTAGTTTCACTCATGCTTTTCCTGCCTTATCAGCTCTGAAACATATCTCTACTGATTACATATTCAAACAGCAGTAAATATTTTTGTTTATTATCTACAACGATGAGAAACTGATTTGTAAAGTGTTTTCCATGGTACATAACAGTAACTAAAAAATACAGCCTGAACAAACCATCATGCAAATACATGGATTTGCAAACTCCACACAAAAGGGACCCAGGCTAGATTCAATGCAAGAATATTAAGCAACACCCTGCATCCCTGATTTTCCAAACAAAATTCATAATTTCAATACAATTTCGATACAAAAGAATACAAAAAAAGCATAATTGAGCTGAAAAACAGTGTTCTGTATATAATCAAAACAGGAATCCTATTTCAGTGAAGGAGTCTATTACTACAATATCCATCCATCCATTATCATTACTGCTTATTCCCTAATGAGGGAGAACTGGAGCCTGGTCAACAGCCGAGAGGCGGGGTACACCCTGGATAGTCCGCCAGTCCATCGCAGGGCAACACACAAGACATACAAGGACAAACAACCAAGCACACACACATTCACTCCTAAGGGCAATTTGGAATTTCCAAATGTTAGGTTGTAACATGCAGGTTTTTGGACTGTGGGAGGAAGCCGGAGAACCCGGAAAGAACCCATGCAGACACAGGGAGAACATGCAAACTCCACCAAGAAAGGTCCTGGGTCCCCTGGAACTCAAACCCAGAACCTTCTTGCTGGGAGGCGACGGTGCTAACCACCACACCACTGTGCCGCCCCTTACTACAATATTAAAAATCAATACAAACATATATTCATTCAGTTTTACTTACATATTGACAAATCACAACAACTTAAAACATTCAATCCAATTCAAACAAAGCACTCCAATTCAGAGTGCTTATTTTCTGCTCCATTTTTATGTTGCAGTGGTTGAAAACATAAGTCATTATGCTGATGAATACAAAACATCAAGTGATAAATCAAATTGAAGAAAGCTAAAGCACTGTGAACAAATAAATACTTTCTATGGCATCTTTAGGTCAGAGATGAAAATGCCTGGTTAAAAAAAAGCTAAAAACATACACACAGACACACGTTCAGCCATTCAAAATTAATCAAGACACACGAGGACCTTTCTGCCTCAGGTCTCTCCTTCTCAATCTTTCACTCGGGCACTTGAGTTAATTGAGCCTGTAATTAACCGGATTGTGTTTATGTTTCCAAATACCAGAATTACATAAGTCAGTTTAGAGCTGCTCCTTGAAATACCATGTAATGAATAGGACGGATGACATTTTTGCATTGACTATTTTCTTGCCTTCTTCCTTGCTTGCTTGTTTTCTCTCTGTCTTCTTTTTCCCACATTCAATGTTGCTGTCTTTTCTTTTTAATGTATTTCCAGTTTAACTTTATGTTATTTTGCGTTTATAGTTATATTTTTCAAAAAATTATACGTTATATCTGTGATATAATGATAATTTGAGAACTATCGAAATTCTTTTTTCATCATTATCCCAAGGTTCACGAAAATCTTATCAGCAGAGTCCAGGATTTGCATGTAATGCATTTGACAAATAGAAATAAGAATCATAGGGGGTGTTGCGTCATTGTTTTAGGTTTTTGGGTTTCACCTGGAAGATAAAAGATCGCAATTTGACATTGATAATTTAAACATCTGCCTGAAATATTTATTTCTGTCTCCATGGCAACACTATATACTTGAAAAAAAGCAAAGATGATGTCGCGGAAGAGAGATGTGAGGAAGGTAGCATGCCAGCAGGCAGCAGGTGAAGGGTATGCCACCTGAACGCCTCCACATGCTCTGAGTCTGTGTATTTATTGCCATGCCATTATTTGCCGGGATTCCCTACTACACACAGGTTAGAGGGCACTATGGTGCCCTGTACAGCTAGCCAGCTGGTCCTGCTCAGCCCTTCCACCCACCAGCTGAAAATGAGAACCACACACACCATCACATTCACATTCCTGGCCAGGCAACCAGCCAAATGCCTATGATGGGCAAAAACCTCAGAAAAAAAAGAATGCTTTTTCCAGACATGCTGTCATCTGCTACTAATATAAACAACATTTGGTTTAGCTGATTGCATGTGATAACCATGAAATAATGAACACATAGTATAGATTAAGGTCTCAGTGACTTCTAGTCATCTTCATGCATTCAGCCGTGCTCTGAGTTCTACTGACAGGTGTTTCTTGCTCCTTACATTTCAGAAAAAAATGAAAACTTTATATATCTGTTGATCTATCCACAACCTTTCTCACATATTTCTTTAGTTCTGCTAAGTGAAAAAAAATTGTGAGGGTAATGCCAAGTCTCGAGATATGTTATTTTAATTCTAGGCATCACTGTATGATATACCTTGTCCCAAATATGTAGAGCCCCACACATCTTTCTGGACCTCAAAAACAAGAACAGTAGTGGCTATTTTAACCTGGCAACCTGCTAATGGCATTAGAGGCTGAGCATAGCTCACTGTTGGACAGCATTATGTTCAGTTTAATTATATATATATTATAAAAAAAAATAGTCCCCTCCCTGGGCTTCCACCTTGTGTGTGGTGGAGGGAATTGAGTGTCCCAGTGATCCTAGCAGCTATGTTGTCCGGGGCTTCAAGCCCCTGGTAGGGTCAACAAGGTTCTAGGTGAGGGATCAGACGAAGCGCACCCCAAGCAACCCCTTATGATGAATGACACAAATAGGCTAAGTGTATCCTCACCCGGACGCGGGTCACCGGGTCCCTAATCTGGAGCCAGGCCCAGAGGTGGGGCATATTCGCGAGCGCCTAGTGGCCGGGCTTTAGCCCATGGAGCCCGGCTGGGCTCAGCTCGAAGAGGCCACATGGGTCCCCCCTCCATTTGGCTCACCACCCATAGGAGGGGCCAAAGGGATCGGTTGCAGAGGACCTTGCCGAACTGATCCCCGGCTGCAGAAGCTGGCTCTAGGGAATGTCACCTCTCTGGTGGGGAAGGAGCCTGAGTTGGTGTGCGAGGCGGAAATTTTCTGGCTGGACATAGTCGGTCTCGCCCCGACACACAGCTATGGCTCTGGAACCAGCCTTCTTGAGAGGGGTTGGATGCTCTATTACTTTGGAGTTGCCCCCGGTGAGAGGCTCCAAGCAGGAGTGGGCATGCTTGTTGCCCCTCATCTGTTGCCTGTATGTTGGGATTTACCTTAGTGAACGAGAGGGTAGCCTCCCATCACATTGGGTTGGGGGGGGGGGCGGGGGGCTTATGCGCCTAACAGAGGGCAGAGTACCCCCCCTTTTTGGAGTCCTTGGAGGGGGTCCTGGAGGGTGCCCCCCCCTGGGGGACTCCCTTGTTCTGGTGGGGGACTTTAATGCTCATGTGGGCAATGACAGGGAGACCTGGAGGGGCGTGGTTGGGAGGAATGCCCCCCCCAGCTTTAGCCACAGTGGTGTTTTGTTGTTGGATTTCTGTGCTCAGCAGGGATTGTCCATAATGAACACCATGTTCAAGCATAAGAGTGTTCATATGTGCTCCTGGCACAAGGACACCCTAGGCCGCAATTCAATGATCGACTTTGTTGTCGTTTCAGCAGACCTGTGGCTGTGGTGAAGAGGGGGGTGGAGCTTTCCATTGACCACTACCTGGTTGTGAGTTGGCTCCAATGGTGGGGGAGGATGCCGGTGAGACAAATTGGAGGGGCAGAGCCTGGGGATCTGGGGTCAGGCTCTCTAATCTCTGGGGCTGAAGTCATCAAGGTAGTCAAAATGCTCCGCAGTGGCAAGGCTCCGGGGGTGGATGAGATTCGGCCGGAGTTCCTCAAGGCTCTGGATGTTGTGGGACTGCGTTGGTTAACGCGACTCTGCAACATCGCGTGGACATCTGGAACGGTTCCGCTTAATTGGCAGACTGGGGTGGTGGTCCCCATATTTAAAAAGGAGGACCAAGGGTGTGTTCCAACTATAGGGGGATCACCCTCTTAAGCCTCCCTGGGAAGGTCTTTCCAACGGTTCTGGAAAGGAGGGTCCGTCAGATAGTTGAATCTCAGATTCAAAAGGAACAGTGTGGTTTTCGTCCTGGCCTTGGAACGCTGGACCAGCTCTATATCCTCAGCAGGGTCGTGGAGGGTGCATGGGAGTTCGCTCAACCAGTCCACATGTGTTTTGTGGACTTGGAGAAGGCGTTCGACCATGTCCCTCTGGGTATCCTGTGCACCGGGAGTATGGGGTACAGGGCCCTTTGTTACGGGCTGTTTGGTCCCTATATGACCGGAGTCAGAGCTTGGTTTGCATTGCCGGTAGTAAATCGCATCAGTTTCTGGTGAGAGTTGGACTCCACCTGTTCATAACCTTTATGGACAGAATTTCTAAGCGCAGCCAAGGTGTTGAAGGTGTGCGTCTTGGTGACCTTAGGATCGCATCTCTGCTTTTCGCAGATGATGTGGTCCTGCTGGTTTCATCAAGTCGTGACCTACAGCTCTCGCTGAGCGGTTCGCAGCCAAATGCGAAGCAGCTGGGATGAGGATCAGCGCCTCCAAGTCTGTGAAGCTCGGCCATCCAGGAGGGGCTCAGAGTAGAGCCGCTGCTCCTCCACGTTGAGAGGAGCCAGTTGAGGTGGCTCGGACATCTGATTAGGAATGCTCCTGGTCGCCTCCCTGGTGAGGTATTCCTGGCACATCCCACCGGGAGGAGGCCCAGAGGAAGACCCAGGACACGCTGGAGGGACTATGTGTCTTGGCTGGCCTGGGAACGCCTCGGGATCCCTCCGGAGGAGCTGGCAGAAGTGGCAGGGGAGAGGGAAGTCTGGGTTTCCCTGCTTCGGCCACTGCCCCCGCGAAATAGAAATAATATAAAATGGTGAGCATGTAAAAAGAAAAAAACTACAGAGATTTCATTGTTATTTGTGAGAAACATTAAGAATTTTCATCAAGCTGGGAGTCATATTTAGTCAAACCCTCGTTTCATTCAAGGAATATAATAGCTGCCTTTGTCAGTGCAAATATTCCTGTTTCATAATAAAAGTTCAAAGATTTTATCGACAATGTTGTCACTTTCAGTGTCCTTGTGTATACAGAAACCAGGCTTACATATAGCTTGAACATCCACCCACATTCTCTAAATTATGTTAAAGTGCCAAGGGCATTGCAACTTGATGTGCAACTGTGACACCTTCATAACACTGCGAGTTTTGATATAAGGAGACTTATGAAGAGACATATGGGTGAAGGAGGGCTTTAACCTGCATCTCATGTCACTGACCCCTGCAAACAAGGAACATTCAACAAAAAAATTACAATAGCTCTAAATTTTAAGTTTGCTTTTGATTTTAAGAAACTGGCAACTCGACCCTGTCTCTCTGAAACAAGAGAGAATGTGTGTAACTACAGGTCAGCTCTGTGTGTGCTATTTGATAAATGATGAATCCAGTCAAGTGGTATGTGTGCCTGATTCATTAGCTGTATGAATTTATATATATTAACCCATCCCTTGCTTCCACTGGTTAGCGTCTTATACCTAGCCTAATAAACAGTGACTGTATGTATCCACTTTATGATATGACACTCTCTATTCACAATGCTGTCATCATGGAGCCAGTTACCTCCTCCCATAGCGTTTTGCTGTCAGACATTTTAAATTAGACTAATAAATTGCCTAGTGCTCTGCCTCATGCTTTCTGAAACCCCCATTAGCCGGAGACAAATTAGCATGTTGCAAGTATAAAGACTGAATCCTGCATGAAGGAACAAGATTTCTACAGTGACTCTTAAATCAGAATAGAGAAGCGAGGTTCATCAAGGAGGTCATGACAACAGACACCACTTGTAAAAAGAAGGAAGAAAACAGACTTACACAATAATGAGCAGTAACTGGAAATACTGTGAATCTCGTAGAAAAGGTTTATGGTTTAAATAGGTTTAATTGATGCCCTCGTCATGAGCGAGAAGTGGCAGCAGAAGGCCCCATCGTTTATATTTGAACTAAAAAATATTTTAAAAGAAACAAAAGCCATCAAAGCCCTTTCTTCACAGAAACGGATATCTATTAATAAAATAACTTACTAGATCTACACTAGAAACAACACAAGTTTGTTGTCCGGGGTCTTCGTGCCCAAGGTGAGTGAGGGGAAAACTGAATATGAACGTCAAATAATAGCACCACAATTCACATGCAACACTCCAAACATACACAAGGGCAATGCAAAAAAGGGGGAGTGAATAGTGAATAAAGTTCCAAAACAAAAACTAGAAAGAAAGAGAATAGTATTAAAAAATCTAATTAATACAATCTATAAATATTACTAGCAGTTGACAACTACAAAGATAGTTTCTTGATGTATATTTAAAAGTAAATAACTGAATTTGGATCATTTGTAAAAACATCCATGTATACAGTTCATCAATCAAAACATCTAACCTGTCATGCGGGGGGTCTTGAAGGGAGGACTCAGGTGCAGAGATGAGGGAAACAAGGTTTATTATAACAAAACGGTGGAAGTCCAGACAAAGTACAAAGCAAAGCTGTGGAAAACTGTGATCAAAGTATCAAAGCAATAAGCAAACAAGACTGTGGCAAAGTAACAAAGTAACGATTAACAAGACTGTGACAAAACTGTGACTATGACAAAAACAAACCTGGCGTGGGGGTGACGAAAGACAAGACGGACTAGAGACGAAAACGCACTCGCGCCAGACAAGGGGAAACAGGACTATTTAAACACACGAGGGAGGGGAACCCCAGGTGTACACAATGGGTAATCATGACATGACGAGACACCAGACGTGACATAACCTTAGATGGTTTTGAGGATTATATTTACTTACCTTTACATCTCGTGATGAACTGTGTTTTACTGCAGAGGCAAGTGGAGAGGCAAAATATTGGCACCAACTTCCATGAACAGGCTTCCGGTAGAATTGTTCTGCCTTTCTAAGTTTGCTCTGGACTGAACTGGATTTGTTGATGCAACTGAGAGGATTTCCCATCGAGTTCTGACAGTTCTGACAAGACAAAAAAAAAAACATTATTAAGGCAATTTCTCAGCATGAGATGTGTCTGAGCATAACAATATCTATTAAGTCCAGATTTGGAAAAGCCAGTTTTTAGTAATTTTACAGTAACTTCTTTATATGAATTTCTGGGGGAAATATTTTCAGGCCTTTCTCAAGCTTGTGTCAAATCTAAACCTCCAACACTAAATATGTGACCAGCCTGTGAAAATACAATGGTATAATGCTTTATGACCACAAGTCTGAATTAGGTGGGATAACCTTCCTTTAAACCCTCAGGCTAACAAAGTTTAATCCTGGTTTGTTACCGTGCTAAACCCTTGTATAAGTCATGAAATCAGCTCTGGAGCTGTTAATGTTCTCAAAGGTTCCAAATTTAACTTTGACATCAAAGCGTAGTTTAAAACCTTAAAATGTCAATTACCTGTGGCTATTGTGCCGTAGATAATGTGTCTGATGTCCAACAAGAGGGTCTCGTGCCATCTTGCACCATGATTCTCAAAGTTCTTCAGTGACTGGATAACACATTGATAGTCCCTCTGTCCTATTTTTGACACGAGCATTTTGCAAGAAATGTGTCAAGAGCACATGCTCGTTGCACTGCTACGTGAGCTCGAAAACTTTATAAACTTGCGAAGGTGGATCTGAGAAAGTCTAAGGGCAAGTTGAAGTCATAAAGGGAAATGGATGCAAATGAAAATCAAACTAACTGACTCTCAGGATTTTTTATTCCCCTGCTGATTCTCATATTCTTCTGGTGTGGCCTTAAAATTATTTCACATATGTGTAACTTCAATTTTGTGGTGTGTGCGTGACTTGAAATTATAAGCGAAGAAATTGACACATTTTTGTCATTAAGTTCTCACATTGTGTTGTACAACATTATATTCTGAAAGCTCATTCTTTTTAACACATTTACCTCCATAAGAAACAACAGTGCAAAGCAAAAATGCAGTCCCATAATATATAGAATCCAGGACTGATCAAGAGCTTTTGTTGAGAAACCATTGAAAACTGGCTGAAAACATCATAGACCCTAACATAGAGGCTACTGCAGACAAAAAAGAAGACATTATTTCACTTTCAGAATAGATATTTTAATTATTGATTGAAGGACATGTGATAAGAAGTGGTTGATATCTTCAAGAGGACATAAACATTATTTGCATGATCTTGGAACCTTCTGTGAGTGGATGCTATGTGGAACAAAATCAAGAGCCCTTCACTTGATCCATTTGAACCTTCTGGCCAGTTTGATCTGCTGCAAAACTCAGACTGGCAGGACATATATACAGAGCTTAACTCCAACTAGCTCAAGTAAAGTAATGATTTATTTACACAAAAAGAAAGGGGAAAAAAGTCATTCCAAAGACGAAGATATGAACAAAGCTGGCCGAACAATGCCACATGAAAGCAGACCTGGCAGATCAGATCCAGAACAGGAGGGAACCAGTTATCTTGTCAATTGAAGGACTAATTCGTTATCTGAGAGACAAACCCATGAAAGCCAAATGGAGAGAGACAAACTTACAAAAACCGAGAAAAAATTTAATCAGAATGATTTCACTTGATTAATATATTTTATCAACTTGGTATTATCTTCAAAATACTCAAATAGATTTAATAAAGAAGTATAATGATATTAACATTAATCACTAGCAAATTCATCACTTACATCACATATTTTTAACTTTGAATCTTCCTTATTAGTTTTTTTTTGTCACAAATGTATTTACACAATGTTATCAACAGTTTTGATAGATGCACACTATGATTAGGCACTTACACAGATGAGAATTTGAGGTGATTTCATATTTGAAAATCTCAGGACAAAACATTTTGCCAGGGATAGCCTGATGTATGCTTGTTTTCCAACTAGAAAAAAAGTAGAATGGAAAAATGATGAAGAATATTTAGTGGAGTTTAAATTAACATGGCAAAATCGCATTGCTGCAGTAAAAAGACCCAGCCGATAAAGAATCTACTTCTTGATTGTGTGCATGCTGTGCATGTTTTTTTCTTTTATCTTGTATACAACAGATGAAGAGTTAATTTCTGAGGCTGAAAAATGCACAGAGACTTTGACTATTTAGCAAGTATCTTCATCCGGAGTTGCTAATAAGACTGAAACAATATTTGGTCATCAGTACAAAGAGGAATCACTTTATTTTATAAGTGTTTATAAGTGTCTCTCTGTGTACTAGGTTGTGCTTCTTTGTTACACTTATTTTGTACTATTCTTTCAACTATGAGAGCAAGCTAAACATCCTCTCTTGTTGAATTGTGCCACACTTGAAGGAGAAGTGGATGAAAATTAAGCTTCTACACAACATGCAGGAAGGTTGCCAAGCACATGAAAAAGTGGAAAATATCAAATATAACCCCTTAACGCCGGCCGTCACAAATATGCGACAAACTGTTTGACTCAATCAACCAGCCGAGATAGGGTCTGCATTCCCCCAATGCCGGTGAGTGCAATTTGCTACGGACATAGGAACTTTCAACAAGTAAATAAACAAGTAAAAAAAGGGTGAATAAATACATTTTTAAAAAAATTCACTGTAATATTACTGTTTTTGGGTTACCAAATTGACCCCAAATTGACCATCATGCCTGTTGTCGCTAATTTGCAACATACCAAAATTTCTATTTAGCGAAAGTAAAATTAATAATCTCAACATTACTTACCTCCTACTTAAAGGCAAAAACACACAGAACACTTTTTTTTGGTATACAGCTATATAGATTCAGGCTTTAAGGGGTTAATACAATACAATGTTTCTCAAGCGTGTTGCAGTGAAAGTAAGGAGAGAAAAAGGGAGATAGAAAGGAAATTAAAAGAAAGCTGAACATAGCCAGCCGGATAATTGACTCTTTAAGAAAACAAGTCACCACTTCTCTTCCTTTTCGTTGTATGAGTGTCATGCTGTTACCTAAGTTATTGTGCCCATTACAAATTCACAAAGGAAGGAGGAATGTTTGGCCAGCTCTCTGGGAAACACCACTCCTAGCCTCACAGCTGTCACACTCCGAGGATCTGAATTTTGCCACTGAAAGTTCAATGGTGAGGAGCTGGCAAGGAGAGAGACATACTTTCAACTAACAATTTCCAAGATCGGAGAGGACTTGATGGTACCCTTATAGGTTCTCATTACTTCTTCACCATCATCAAACATCATCACTATTGTAATCCCACATCACTCATGATCTGAAAAGACAGTTTTCCATCTCTGTCACCTTTCCTTAAAACTCTTTATATTTATCTTCCTCCTTCATCTTTTCTAAATCTCTTGCACTCAAACATTGTGGCAAAAGATTAATACACATATTATATCTTCCCCCTTCCTTTATTTCTAAATCTCTGGCTCTCGTAACATTATGGCTAAAGATGAATACACAATTGTCCCTCTGTAGCAAAAGCTTCCCTTATTGGCAAAGGAATGCTATTTCCCATCCACTATCTCGCCATGGTTACTGGGAATCTACTGAGAGCCATATTTAACCCAAAGGTGAAGCATGACAGACAACTGTATAGGCTGATCAGGAGCTATTTTAAATCTTGCTTTCTCCCATTTTAGTTTTTCATTTGAAAAAGTCATCAAAATTGTTTTCTGATTTTCATGTTTACTGCAGTAGCTACTGTAACTTTAGCATCAACGACCAGTTTTCAAGGAAAATCCTGGACAGATACAGGATCCTGTTCCCCATCCGGAAAAGATTCTTGGATGGAGGCTCTTGGGCTGTGGTCTCGGTGGATAAACTGTTCGTCAATGGGCTGCTCTACCGCGACCAGGAAACCACCCCATGGCTCTGCTAACTCCATCTGATATCCATACAATCTATTGATTCATTCAATCTATTCTTTATTCATTTCATTCAGTTATCCCCATAGGCTTCACAAACTGTATTCATAGGATTTACAATATCCCTACTCTTCTGCACTGTTTACTTTGCTTAGTTTTTTTCATTTTCATGTCCATCTTTATATCTCAACTGGCTGCGTTTCTACTCCAGCACACTTAAGATAACTTTCAAGGCACAAGCAGGGATCTTGTTGGGAAACACAACACTGTTGGCTTGCTCACACATGGTTGAAACGGAAACAAGCTTGCTGAGCATCTGTATGACACATGCGACTGGAGGCACATGCTCTCACAAATTCTTATGCATTCAATCACCCTAATGTGAATCATTAAATGAGTAGGAGCATGTCCACAATGAAGTTTGTTTGGAACGTGCACCACCCACTTCTCTGAGCGGTTGGGAGGGGGCTGGGGGTGTCCTGGGGATTCGGGATTCTAGTGGTCTTTCGGGTTGTGGGTCCTGGTTGGATCTCGGATGGAGCTGTCTTGCGGCCTGGGGCGGGGGCTCTGGACTGTGTGGCCAGTCTGCACGAGCATGGATTGGGGTCCAGGACCTGGGCCCTGGGGTCTGGGTGCTGCCTCTCTGTCCCGGGGGATGTCTCCCTTTGCCTGGGGGTGCTGGGTTGCCCTGGGCATGCCACAACCTGTGGGTTGGTATGGGCCCCCGGCGGCCCTCTGGTTCCTTGGGGGCCCTCTAATGTGTCCGGGTCGCTGGCGGTGGGGCTCGTGGGGTGTTGCTCTTCTCTGGCGCTGAGGACTGCATGGGCTAGCCTGGGCTGTGGTAGGCCCAAGGCCAGGCCGATGCAAGTGGTGTGGCTGCACGGTGTGTGAGTGCGATGCATGTGTGCTCCCCCCCCCCCCCCCCCCCCCCCCCCCTCTTTTTCTTGTTTTTCTCTCCTTAATCTAATTTACTTATTTATTTATTCATGTATTTTTGTTTTTTTGGAGGGGCCCTGCGGGGTCTGGTGGGTGGGTGCCCTTTGGGGGATGGTGGCTCCCCTGTGGCTGCAGGGGGCTGGGGCTGTTGGGTTCTCCTGGCGCGTGGCGGGCCCTGGGCAACAGGAGTGCTGTATAGCATAACTGCCTTCTCAGGAGGAATTATGTCCCTCCCGGCTTGCATCCCCTTACTCCTCTCCCCTCTGTCTCCAGAACACAGATCACACTCATACATGTAGGGTTTCGGGGGCCATGGATCTGCAGAGTGCGGTTGAGGGTACCGCCTAGGTGGTCCTCTTTTCTGCGGCCTGCAGCTTCCTCATACCCCCTGTTTTATCTGCACTTTAGACACTACTACTCATTTTAGAATCAGAACCATAAATACTTTAATAATCCCAGAAGGAAATTATTTTTGTTACATTTTGATGACCACAGGCAGGAATGATTTTCTGTGGTGCTCTGTGGTGCATCTGGATGAGAGAAGTCTTCTGCTGAAGGAGCTCCTCTGCTGGGCCTGATGGACTGAAGCCTGGACAGCATCCTCGTCAAAGTGTCCAGCTCTTCCCTTAGGACATCATCGGCCCTCCTGATCAGTTTCTTTAGTCTGTTATTGTCCACGATCTTCCACCCACTGCCCCAGCATGTGACAGCAAAGAAGATTGTACTGGCTACAACAGACTCATAAAACATCTTCAGCAACAAGGGCCGAAGAGTCGGCTTTGGCCCTTGTTGTAGACCACCTCAGTGTTTTCTAGTCCAGTCCATCTTATTATTAAAGTACATCCCCGGGTACTTATACTCCTCCACAGTGTCTACAAGGACCCCCTGGATGGAAAAAGGTGTTTTCAACCTCGTCAGATCCACCATTAGCTCCTTGGTCTTTGTCATATTGAGCTGCAGATGGTTCAGCTCAGCCCAAGTGACAAAGTTGCCCACCATAGTCCTATTTTCACTCATCACAATTTTCAATGCAGCCAACTATTGCTGAGTCATCAGTAAACTTCTGAAGGTGGCAGAGCAATAATTGAAGTCTGAGGTGATGAGGAAGGGAGAGAGGACAGTCCCCTGAGGGGCCCCAGTGTAGCTGACCAACTCGTCAGACACACAGTTCTGTAGGCGTACATACTCTGCTCTGCCCGTCAGGTAATCAACAATCGAGGAGACGATGGGGGCCTCCACCTACATCGCAGTCATCTTCTATCTTCTCACCAAGCAGAGCCAGATGGATGGTGTTGAAAGCACTGGAGAAATCAAAGAACATGATTCTAACAGTGCTCGACGGCTTGTCCAGATGAGTGTAGACTCTGTTCAGCAGGTAGATGATGCTGTCCTCGCAGCCTTCCAATCCCATGCCACCAGTTTTCTGGAACCCGGTGATGGTTCTCATGCCACTCCACACATCCCTCATGTGGTTTCCATGGAGTTTATTCTCCAGCTTTCTCATGTACTTGTCCTTAGCCTCCTTAATTTCAAGTTTGAGTACCCCCTGCACTCTCCTCACTTCATCACGATTGCCATCTCTGAACGCGCTCTTCTTGTCATTGAGGATGTCCTTAATGTCCTATTGTTGGCATAACAGGTGATAGTCCGAGCTGGGACAGTCCACAAAGAAGTTGATGTAGTCCCTGCTCCACTCTGTGAGCCCATCAATATCCTCCCCGTGGGGCACAGACAGTGCAGGCCAGTCAGTCACTTCAAAGCAGGCCTGCAATGTCTCATAAGCCTCTTCAGACCACTTCCTCAGAGTCCTTTTGGTCGTAGGCTTCCTCTTCACATAACAGGGTTTGAGGTTAACCAGGTTGTGATCTGACCTGCCCAGAGGCAGGAGAGGAGGAGATGTATGCATCCTTAATGTTAGCATACATAAAGTCCAGGGTCCTCTCCTCTCTGGTAGGACAGCAGACATATTGTTTGAAGGTCGGCAGGCTTTGTTCATGGTTACATGGTTGAAGTCTCCCGACATGATGATGAGGGCGTTGGGGTGTTGAGTCTGGAGTTTGGAGATGGTGGTGTGTATGATGCGGCAGGCAAATGCTGGGTTTGCAGAGGGAGGGATGTACAGGACAGATATGATGGATGGAGTCCAACGGCCAGCAGTTCAACATCCAGGCTTGGTGGCGCGGGGCGCACGGGGCTCGGGGGGCCTGGTGGGGGCTGGTTTGCTGTCGCTCATTGTTGCTGGAGGGCCTCTGCCCTACGGTGGTGGGGGGCTCTTCTGGGGGGCTTCCCTGTTTGCCTTCTGGGTTGGTGCCTGGTTGGTTCTGTGGTTGTCTTCCTGGGATCTGTGCTCGGCTGGATGCTGGGGGACGAGGTCTAGGGGCACTCTTCAGAGCGCTGGAGGTGGGGGGCTTCGTCAAAGTTAGTTTTGAGAAAATAATTCAACCACTGAATCAATCTCCTGTGTAGGCTACAGTTTGCGTTTCTTATCTGAATTTTTGGCTGCCTTAATATGATATGATCACATTGGTCTGCACAGATCTAATTTTGCAGCAAAATACAGACCAGGAGCAACAATGTGTCCAAGATCAAAAAGCTCTTACAAGACTACAAAAGCCTCTTGTGCTGGGAGGGAAAATAGGGTAAATGGGAAAACTAGAGTGCATGGAAACAATGATGCAAGTGGGCTCAGCTTTTCTAGAGTGGCATTGTCTTTTGCAGCTTTAATAGCTTGGCAAGGTCGCTTCCCTGCAATTCTCTCCACCTCCATCAGTCACTAAATTGCTGTTGTAAGTCAAACATTCTGCGCAGTGAGAGTAATAGAATTAATATTAGACATTAGCATGCTTTTTGCCTTTTTGCCTAAAGAATGCTAAAAATGTAATGAGAAATTTGTATTTTTGTATATTTTAATTTTAATCTATCTATTTCAGATTGAGGTCGGGCATTTTTACAAAATGTTTGGCCTTTGTAAATGTCTTTATATGATATCTTAAAAATTCTCTATATCTCTATATTCTATATTCTCTATATTCTTGGATGATTGAAAATGTGTTAAAGACAGTTTCAATTAACAAATTTAATTTAAACACACTGATTAAACCATGTTCTCCCTGTGTCTGCGTGGGTTCTCTCCAGGTTCTCCGGCTTCCTCCCACTGTCCAAAAACCTGCATGTTAGGTTAATTGGACATTCCAAATTGCCCTTAGGAGTGAGTGAGTGTCCTTGTACGTGTGGCCCTACAATGGACTGACAGACCATCCAGGCTGTACTTCGCCTTTTGCCCATTGACTACTGGGATAGGCTTCAGTCCCACCGCGACCCCGTTAGCGAATAAGCAGTTATGATAATGGATGGATGAATAGATGTTTTGAAGCCTTTAAACTACTACAGGCATGTTTTGGTGTCTTCACTATCTATTATGGGAAATACAAAAAATCAGTGTCTTACCTCCAACAGACAGAATTCAGAGAGCTCTTCACTGTAATGTTCACTGGGAATGCCTTGGGATCTCCCCGGAAGAGCTGGCAGAAGTGGCAGGGGAGAGGGAAGTCTGGGTTTCCCTGCTTCGGCTGCGGCCCCCGCAATCCGACTCTGGACAAGCAGTGGAAAATGAATAGATGGATGGATGGATGGATGGATGGATGGATGGATGGATGGATGGAT
>JABUIW010000019.1:17050601-17069290 GCA_013363375.1 Menidia beryllina
ATAGATAGATAGATAGATAGATAGATAGATAGATAGATAGATAGATACTTTATTGATCCCCAAGGGGAAATTCAAGGTCCCAGTAGCACGTTACACACAACTTATAAGTACTAAAAAGCACTAGAATACTAGATATTAAATACAAATTTAAAATATGCATGTTAAAAGTGCAGGCGGCACGGTGGTGTGGTGGTTAGCACTGTCGCCTCCCAGCAAGAGGGTTCTGGGTTCGAATCCCGGGGGAACCAGGGCCCTTCTGGGTGGAGTTTGCATGTTCTCCCTGTGTCTGCGTGGGTTCTCTCCGGGTTCTCCGGCTTCCTCCCACAGTCCCAAAACCTGTGTTAGGATTTGGTTATAAATACTCACTTTAGCATAGTATGCTATCACATGATCTATGTAGATTACTGATGGTTTTATTTCTTTTATAACTATATGAAGTCTCTGGCTGTAACCACAGATTCTCTTTGCTCTCTCTTTTCTTTCTCTCTTTTCTTTCTCTGTTGCATTAGATCCACGTCTTTCAGTCAACACATACACACACCATTTGGTACCACATTCCAATGTCATCAACATGAATTGCGATCCCGCTTGTTAGTCTTACATGTAACTAACCAATAGGACTTGGTTGTGTCCAGTCCTCCTTTTGAGGGGTGTGCCCAGTTCAGGAGACAAAGACCCATCACACCCAGATCTCAGAGCTCTTTGCCGACTGAGACCCTGAGAGAGAGGTTTCCTCTGTGAAGAGCCCAGCGCTGAAATACTTTACCTGTGACCCAATAAATGTCAAATTTTTACTCTTGATCGACTCTGGTTTATTCTCAGGTTTCCAACTAAAGAATCGGGCTAACACCTGCATGTTAGGTTGATTGGAGATTGGGGAAATTACCCTTAGGAGTGAATGTGAGTGTGAGTGGTTGTTTGTCCTTGTATGTCCTGTGTGTGGCCCTGCGATGGACTGGCGGACTGTCCAGGGTGTACCCTGCCTCTCTCGTTGACCACTGGGACAGGCTCCAGTTCCCCCCGCGACACCATGAGGGAATAAGCGGTATTGATAATGGATGGATGGATGGATGTTAAAAGTGCATGTTGGCTAGTGTAGCCAATAGACTCAGACAGAGTAAAGTTCCATCAGTCTGTATGTCACCATGAGGAGAGTGGAGGTGAAGTCTATTGTGCCGATGGACTATGCAGAGAAGTCCACTTCCCCTTTTACCTTCAGTGAAGCGTTGAATAAATGACTTCCTGAGTCTGTCTGTTGAGCATGTCAGGGAGCTTCCAGCTGATTAGGCTCTTCTGCTGCATGATGGTACTGTGGAGTGGGTGACAGTCGTCCATGATGTTGAGTAGCTTGTTCAGGGTCCTTTTATCTGATACTGACGTGATGCAGTCCAGTTCAGCCCCCACAACAGTGCCAGCTTCCCTTACCAGCCTGTCTAGTCGTCCAGCATCCCTCTTCTTAGTGTTAAGTCTGCACCATTGCACAAAGTCCTCCACCAGGTTCCTGTATTCCTCCTCCTTCCCATCCCTGACACACTCCACAATTTCAGTGTCATCTGAGAACTTCTGCATTTGACATGACTCCGTGTTGTAGCAGAAGTCAGACGTGTACAGGGTGAACAGGACTGGAGAGAGCACTGTTCCCTGTGGCGCTCCAGTGCTGCTGAAGACAGTGACAGAAAGGCAGTCCTTCAGTCTGACGACCTGTGGCCACTCCGTCAGACAGTCTGCAATCCAGGATACCAGGTGAGCATCCACCCCAATTTGCAGGAGCTTGTCACTCAGTCCGGATGGTTAGATGGTGTTCAAAGCACTGGAGAAGTAAAAAAACATGATTATCACAGCACTTTTCCCCTTGTCTAGATGAGAGTGTGTCCTGTGCAGGAGGTATGAAATGGCATCATCGACGCCTACCTTCTCCTGATATGCAAACTGTAATGGGTTTAGTGTGTGGCGCACCTGTGGCTTTAGTATCCCCAGAACTAGTCTCTCCATGGTCTTCATCAAGTGTGATGTGAGGGCGACTGGCCTGAAGTCGTTAAGCTCACTTGGATGTGGTTTCTTGGGGACAGGGATAAGACATGATGTCTTCCACATTGTTGGGACTCTCCCGAGCCTGAGACTCCAGTTGAAGATGTGCTCCAGTGGCTCTCCCAGTTCACAGACCTTGAGCAGTCTTGGACACAGTCCGTCAAGCCCGGCTGCCTTTCTGGGATGTAGCCTCTGCAGCTTTCCTCTCACTTGATTTGCTGTGATGGTGGGGAGAGATGCAGGGGGGATGGCTGGGTGTGAGTCCATGTGTGGTTCCCATTGAACGTGTGGGGGAGGGGTACACCTAGTGGGGGTACTTGATGCTTTGAGAGTGAAGGTGTGTGTGGATTGGGCCATTGGGCAAGCAGTGTCCGTGGGTGATGTACAGACCACATCCATTGAAGCTCGGGCAGGGCCATCAAACCATTTGTAGAAGTGGTTAATCTGGTTTGCCCTGTCCATATCTCCCTCCACAGAGCTGCTTTTCTTCCCCGGGCCAGTGATGGTCTTCAATCCATCCCAGACCTCCTTCACATTGTTCTCCTGCAGCTTCTGTTCCACCTTCCTCCTGTATTGCTCTTTGGCCTCTCTCAGCCTGACTTTGAGTTCCCCCTGTACACGCCTCAGCTCTGCCTGGTTCCCCTCTCTGAAAGCCATCTTTTTCTTGTTAAGCAGGGTCTTGACATTGCTGGTTATCCAAGGCTTGTTGTTTGGAAAGAAGCGCACATTTCTTGCGGAACAACAACATCCATACAGAAGTTCAGGTAGTCTGTCATGCAGTGTGTGACCTCCTCCAAATCTTCTCCACTCTGTAGTACACTCCAGTCAGTGGACTCAAAGCAGTCTCTCAAAGCCTCATATGCTCCTAGTGTCCACTTCCTGAAGGTGCGTGTGGCAAATGGCAGCCTCTGTACTTTTGATTTGCACGTTGGCACGTTTTCCCAGTGGGGGGAGGGGGGTGGCACTGTATGCATCCCTCATGTTTGAATACATCAGGTCTATTGTCCTGTTTTTTGCCTCGTTGGGCAGTCAACAAACTGGTAGAAATTGGTGAGGGTAGAATCCAGTGTTATGTGGTTGAAGTCACCAGGGATTCCAAAGAAAGCATCTGTGTGCTGAGTTTGGAGCCTTGCGATTGTGGAGTGTATGATGTCACACGCTGTGTCCAGAAGTGCTCGGGGTGGAACATAAACACAGAGAACAATGGCATGCAAGAACTCCCTCGGCATCTAATACGGTCGGAGACTAACCGTTAGTAGCTCCACATCCTCACAGCACGCAATCTCTTTGATAGTGACGTGACCAGAGTTACACCATCTGTTGTTAAGGTATATCACCAGTCCACCTCCCTTCTTCTTGCCAGAAAGTATTGTATCTCTGTCCAAACGAGCCACACGGTAGCCAGGTAGCTCAACGTTAGTTGTCGGGACGCAGCTAGTTAGCCATGTCTCCATCAGGCATATTAAGCTACAGTCCCTGTACAGCTTCTGGTTTCTTACCAGTGAGGCCAGTTCGTCTGTGAAATACTCAGTGAAGTGTGTTATCTGAAGTAAGAATCCAAACAAAGTTGATGATAAGCACTAAAAACACGACAAAAACACAGAGCTGTCAGGATGGCTGCCACTCGCGTCGGCACCTAGCAATGATTAAATGACTAAATGAATTACATCAATATTTAACTTCCCTCTAGGATAAATAAAGTATTTTTTCTTTGAATTAAATTTTAACAGTGGATTACATCGTTGTTAGACTAAGAATTTGAACAACATTGTGACATATTCGATAAGATGTGCAAATGTTTGCAGGGCGCCATGAAGGGCGTCATGCAGAGCCACAACGCATGACGTTATTGGTAAACAAGTCACCAAACAACATAACGCATAACGGGTGAACACCTGCAAGTTTCTTTGTACCTACTTCAGCGAGGACCTCACCTGGTGTCACAATACCAAACAAATTCTAAAGAAATCTAAACAGAGGTTGCACTTTCTGAGAAAAATCCTCAGCTGCTTCCAGAGATGCACTATCGAGAGCGTCCTTGGTGCCCCTACGGTCTGGTATGGACAATGCACAACACAAGACAGGACGGCACTCTAGCTGGTGATCAAGACCCCCCCCTTACTGCAAGACATTATAAACAACTTCATCAAAGGCAGCACATATCAACAACAATCACTCTTCACACTCCTACCATTAGGTGGATGCTACAGGAGTTTGAAGTCCAGGGCCACAAGGCTGGCCAACAGCTTCTACCCACAGGCAATCAGGCTTCTAAATGAATCACTCACACAATCCGTATGTCTTCCTGATAGATGAAGACAGATTTATGCAAGAAGATATGCAGGATGTCATTAACCAATGAATGAAAAACAGCAGAACCATTGCATAATCTAAACAAGGTACTCAAATTGTCCTAATAGGGTTTTTAATGTGCACTTCCATTCTCTTCTTCTTGGATTCTGACCAAATTATATTAGTTTCTGAAGTTGAGTTTCAAAAAGATAGTTGACCCTTGGACTAGTTTGAATGCAGAGGTGACCAAGGGAAGAGGATACTCGTTTTTAATGGTTATCTGATAATCCATACATGGACGGAAGGAGCCATCTTTCTTACTAGTGAAAAAAATCCGGTCCACAAAGGAGACGATGAGTAATGATTCAGAAATGCATTTTTCATCCATTCCCTTTCAGGCTTGGAGAGAGGGTAAAGACGACTAGAAGGTAAAGTTGCACTTTGAAACAGCTCAATGGTACAGTCATTTAGTCTTTGTGGTGGCAATGCGAGGTCTTAGTTTTATAAAACACCTGTTGTGGGTCTTATTGGTTCGGAGGAACCTGGGAAAGGTCAGGTGGACTTGCTGTCTCACCAAGCCAATTCTTCTAGATTCTGGGGTTCCTCTAGAGTGACAAGCTCATGTTTTAAATTTTCATTTAAAGCTTGCATAAAAGCACCTTAGGGAGCCTGAGAGTTCCAACCTACCATATGCCCACATAGGTCAGCAGAACCAACCCACACCAAGCCAGTGTGTCCAAATTAACTGAATGATGGCATTGCCTGTGGTTAGACATTGCAATGTATTGCCTTACAAACCTTTTCACAGTCCCTATGTCAATGGGATGGCCATGAGCTTTTGCACACTTTTCTTTGACACACTGCTTTACTTAATATATTTTGCAGGGTATTTTTTAATTCCTGCGGTAAAACAATAGCATTTTTATTTCAATGAGGGTGTAGATACATTGATTGCAAGGTGTCCTGTTCTTATGCCCAAATTATCTCCCCACCATGCCTAACAATACCAAGTATGTATGCTGATGTAGCAGCATAGATATATCCATCATCCATCCATCCATTATCCCCATTATTATTATTATTCCCTAATGCGGTCACGAAGAGAACTGGAGCCTATCCCAGTGGTCAATGGGAGAGAAGCGGACCTGGACGGTCTGCAAGTAGCATAGAAATATCATCTATGTAAATTACTAGCTGGAGTAATTTGATCAAATGCACTGTTATAAAAGGTTCTGTTGTCTGTCACTTCCGGGGCAGAGGTTATCTGGCCTGAAAGGGCAACTGTGTGGCTCTGTCTCCTGAACCCTCCAGTACATAGGCTGTTTATGTTTGGCAGAGGTATATGACCGTTCTTTCTTCTTCCGTGTAAGTCTGTGTCCATCACCGCTAAATAGTGATGCTGGAACAACCTTAATCTTAATGTCTTGATTTGCATTTCTTTTTGTAATAAATCTTTATGTTTTAAATCTGGAAACCCCTCTCAACCCTCTTACAGCAAACAAACTTGTGTGCCTTGTCTCTATTATTAATTCTCTGGGTGAATTTCTCAGGGTGGCGTTGTTGATTCTTTTGTTCTCGTCTGGGTGATATTTAAGATCTTTTGTTACACCAGACGCCTTTCCCTCCGCCGCCATACTGACATGCTGTGTTTAGTTGGGCAAATATGTCACTGTAAATTATAGTCTTTGGTCCATATAAAGGACATTATGTAAGAGTTTCTGTTGTCATTGTAGATAGGACTGAACTAAAATTATCCATACTGCCATTTAAATTGTGGTGAGATTAAACTTTTTCCTGGCAATATTTCAAGCTACACATGTCTCTGTGAGCACTGCATGGTCTGACATTTTCAACTTGTAGGTGTCCCATTTCTTGGAAGTTTGTAACTTCTAAGAGATTAACTGCTTGGAATGTAGGCAGCTTTGAATAATCCTTCCTACACCTATTAGTATCAACAGTTCCCTTTTCTTGTATCACAGAATTTCTTGTCAGTATACACATACATGAATGCCCCAGACTGGCAAATTGCCAAAACACCATCATGTTTACTGACCTTACTCAATCAGGTACAATTCATTAGCAGCACCTGGCTACTACTTGGCCAATTCAGTTGGAGTTTGTTTTGTTTTCCACACTAATTCTGCATTTTTGCTAGTTTTTTGTTGAATTTTCAAACAGTGAAATATGGGATTCATCCAAGAAAGACAACTGCATCTCAAGACCAGTTTAACATATCAATAAGCAGATTTATTTATCTTCCTCTTTTCACTGCAGATTAGGTTATGGTGACTCTTTCAAAACTGTATACACATGGACACAGCATAAACCTGAGGTAGCTTACTACATAAATAACAACTCTCTGTCATGACCAGATGCCATGTGAACACTCCTTAACTTTCCTATGATATAACAGCCTTGAAAAAAATCATACACTCATTTATGATGAATTCTCATTGACTTTGACATCAATGTGATTTAAATGGAAGACCTGTGTACCTCTGAAGTTTACCAGCATCAAATATAAAACAAAACAAAACCTCTTCAACACACCCAAGCCTCTTGGCTGTTAAATATTTAAAAAACCTTCTTCTACTTTTCCTCTTGCAAGCAATCAGGAAACAATCTTTTCTTGTCTCTCACTGGCATCTTCAGGGACTCTGTGTACAGAGTGTGAGGGAAGACGTCTGAATGCAAGATGACTGCTCCAAATACGATGGCGGAGGCGTGTAGTCATTGGAGGGCGGTTTAATTGGAAATGTTGCTGGCTTTTCTTACAGAAGGGGGAATAAGAGTATGAGGGGACTCCCAGTGGTTCACTGCATCACAAAACCAGTGACCTAGAAAAGGAACACTGATCACTCCCCGGAGCTGATGGCAGAAGAGCCTCATGCTTAAAGAATGCATTCGGCCCAAGTATGCTGCTGAGAGAAGAAAGGCTGAGTTTATATGCAAGACAGAAAAGCAGCTTAAGTAATGAAGGGGAGAAAAAACACTGGGTTGTGGTGGCAAAGGATCACATGAGCTCATGCTTTAGTTGATGGGAATGTTAGTGAAACACTGTAATATAATTCAAGAGAATATTTTAAAGAAACTTGCAGGTTAGTCTTAGGAAAAGATCACAGGAAAAAATTTTGACCGGATCACCCTTTTCTTGGAGCAGTGATAGGAATACATTTAGAAAAATTAAATTCACAAGTAACAATTAAATGAAAAGCTTTTATTTTTTAATAAAATGTTTTTGACAAAAAAAAATATTTCTTTAACTATTTTAAGAAATGTGGCTGAATATTATTATCATGTATTTGCACAGTTGTTTGAGGTTGGATGTTAAGAAGATTATAAATCAGTTATAAATTAATATACTAATGATATGGGTCAGTGTGCAATATCGGCTGAAGAATCACAATATACAAACAATTTATGAAGTCATTTAAAAAAGTGCTCAGTTTCATCCACTATTTGAGATGATTCTGATGGAGCAATTTCTTCTTCTGCAATATTTACCTAACGTTACCACAATCTTTATAATGAAGTGAATCAAGCATAGAAAGAATTCCATTAGCATTGGGGGAAGAGGGTTCTAGTGTTTCCTCTAGCAGTTAGTACTTTGGATAAACCAGAGGAAAAAAAGTTCATTGCTGATGGAGCTGGATCCAGCTGGATGTTAGTTTGTTTCCAGTAATTTAGATTCAGCATTACTGAACCATCCACGTTTGCTGTAAGGCAAACATGGTGTACTCACTTACCTAATCAGGCCATTTGTAATGTGGTTAACATTCAGGTGGTCATATGCAGGACATCTCAATTTAGGACTAACAAACCAACACTAAGACATTTATTAATGATTTACTGTGTTTGCTGGTGTTTCTTTAAAAAATGTGAATAAGTATATATATGTAACATTAAAAAACAATAACAATTTAATTGATACAAACGGTGCAGCAAGTCACTTAGAGAACAACTGCTTATCTTGGGAAAATGACGGGCAAATTGATTGCAATTGATTGAATATCTCTGATGATCAGTGAGATTTGACTACGTTGCTTATGTTGAGTGTTGATTATGTTTTTTTTTTAACAGATACTGTTTAATATTTTTTACTGGATAAGTAAAACATATCTATAAGATTAGATTAAATTGTGAAAGATGACATATTAGAATGAGCATTGAACTGTTTCACCAGTGACAAATGGTCATAACACAGACGAATACATTGCAGTAAAAGAAAACTCTAACATGGTCTATCCTCAAACTCTGTTTGAGCATAGATCATGTTTGTCATAAAGAAATGTTTAGCTGTTTTAGAGGTTCAAAATTGTGGTCTGTGTCCTCCTTTTCTTTTAGAAGAAAACCTTTCCCCTTCCTTTCATTTGTGTCCTGTTGAAGTGCATCACAGCCTTCACATTAATCACCAGTCTGTCGCTCCTATCTCTCCTCCTCCTTGTCTCAATTTATTCATATTTCTCTCTTTCCCTTTCCTTTACCGTGAATCACGCCTAATTAGGTGCTCCCTAGATCTGATTTTCATAAAAGGCTGGGGGGGGGGGGCGGGAGAAGGAGAATGGGGGTTTGGTTATGACAATTATTTTTCACAGGCTGTATAGAACAGGGACAAAGGATAAATGGTTATTAGCATTCTGAACCTTAAAGAAAATCACCACAAAGATTCAACCTTGTATTCTGAAATTACAGAAATTGAGATGTGGAATTTTAGGGACAGTTGCAGACCTTATCAGAAAACAAGCCAGGCAGCAGTGAGCCATATTTAATTCTGCAACCTGGAAGGTAGAAAATATGGTTTGATGAGAAATACATTCAAACCAACAATGTTAACATTTTACAAAATGCATTTTTTTAAAATCCATCAAGAATGGCATATCTCTTTTTTTTGGTTCCAATTAGTGACTTTCAGAATTGCCAGTGCAGCTTTCTTGGCATCCTAGAAACAGACAAAAATTAGATTACAAAGATCGGAGACTGATGGGATCATATGCCTGTGTTTGTGTTTGCGTGTGTGTGTTTGTCTTATATATCATATTTTTAAAACATATTCTAAATATAGCAAACGATCTTATAATTAATAAAGAATGGAGTTTAACTACATTAGATTATTAGATACAATAAATTATTTGGAATGCACTGGCCTTTGGTTCCATTGAAAGTATCTTTACCTGGCAGACTCAGAGTGGATTTAGTGGGTGACATTGGTGTAGGTCGGGAAGATTTGGTGATCTCCCCCTATTAAATTAACAGCAAGCATATGCACATAAATTCATGTAGACTGGTGAGATCCTCCACCATACTGAGTGGGCTCTATTGTCTGTGCCCCCATGGACAGGGTCTCCAGATGGCAGGGTTCCTATTATTGTGGCCCCCACTGTGAGGGCCTCACAGTAGATGTGTGACTATCTTTGAATATATCTCTATGATAACACACAGACAGAGGTAGTGATAGATTTTTTTATCTCCTATACATTTATTTGGTTATTTATCTGTTAGGAAGGCCTTGTATGCATATGTGGATGGGTTTTGTGTGGGCCAGAGGCAACGTAAAGTAAGACAGTAGTATGACATTCCTTCAAAGCTTTCTTTATAGCTTTTTCCCCACAAAGGAGAATGCTATGCACATCCCTCAGGAGGATTAGCTTTGCCTTGGTCATTAGGCCTTAGTCAAATGGCCCTAAGGAAACGCCAACTGGATCTATAGCATGAAACACATGCAACACTCACAGAGCCGTGTGGTAGGCCCAGCTCATGAATAACATTACAAAGTAATTCAAGATAACTGCCCAGGGATAATGCCTGGCATGATGCGTTATATTCTTCTCTGTATATCTGGATGGCTGTAACAGCACAATGTATGAACCTAACGTATAATTCAGAATTTTTAAACATGGTTGCCTTTTTTAATTGGAGTGACATGGGTAAAGTTATGATAAAATTTATATTAATTGTATCACTGTACAGTGCTCAATTTCTTTCACTGCATGTTGCATCTAAAATGTATTGGAGGAAAATGGTAAAAACAAGGAAACAAATCAATTAGGAAAATAAAGAGGAGAAAGATAAATGCAAGTGACTGAAAAAGAAAAGAAAAGACAAAAGCAGAAAATATATTTTTAATGATTTTTCATCATTGATAGATACCAATGACACACCAGATCTCTCTGACCTCACAGGATTTCTAACCAATAGAAAATGGAAAAACATTACGATACATTGATCAGCAGATGCTAAAGTAAGCACCGGTACTACAATGAAAAGTCTTTAAGGATGTTCACAAAAACAAGGCTTATACAACATAATAATTGCAAATTGGATTAAAAGAGATAAGTAAAGTTCATAGGAATAGGTATGGATTTTTTTTTTTTACTTCTCAAGCAGTCATAAGATTTAAATCAGTTGGGATTTATTTCTAAAACATAAATGTCAGCAGAAATAATGGTTTGAGGCATGACAATATCATATTTATAACATTTAATGAATATATTAAAAATTCTTATTAGATCATTTACAATCATGCTAAACATTTAAACAATACCCTTGCTGCATGGTGAAGTAATTTTGTTAATTGGCAACTTTTCCATTTAATTTATTACTTGAGTTGTGTTTTTAATATATATCCCACATGCATTCTGGAACAAATTCAACTTACTGATATTGAGATGCTTTGCTAGATGGCTTCAAAACCCAGGTAAAAATGAAAATAAATATTAATTCAAATATTGGTACCTAAACATATTGGTACCTTTACGTATTACTGTGTAGGTTGGCTCCCCCTGCTCCCTTTGCTCTCTCTGTCCTTCTCTCTTTCTCTCTCTCTTTCTCTTGCCCTCTCTCTCTCACCCCCAACTGGTCAAGGCAGATGGGCGCCCACTCTTAGCCATGCTTTTGCTTGAGGTTTCTGCCTCTTCAAAGGAAGTTTTTCTTGGTGGGAATAAATAATTTCACTGTACAGTCTGACTTGCTCTTTTTGGAAAGGGCTGTGAGATAAATAAAATTTAATTGAATTAATGCTATCTGGCACTTGTAGAAGAACAAATAAATGGACACACGTATATGCACACACACACATACAGAACGTGATAAGTAGACATAGATCAGTGTATTTTTCCTGCCAACAGAGTGAAATATCCTTTCTGTTGAAACAATTCATTACCTACATAATCTCTGACAGAGCATGTTGCAATGCCTTCCTTTGTATGGTGCAGAGACATGCTGACATTTCAACATAATGGTGCCAATAATGTATCCATCTGTTCACTATTTATGGACCATGCAGCAGTCCGGGCTGATGTAATGATAGCTACCATTTCATTCCACAGTGGATAACATGGATTTTTCACTTCAGATTAAAGGCAGAAGTAAAGGTATCTTAATTATGTTTCCTATTTCTCCTACAGGAAGTTCGGGTTGAAGAGCATGGTTCACAGGAAATTCAGCATAAAGAATTCAGCATAAAGAATACTGACAATTACACTAAAAAGCCTCATGTTACTTTCACCCTATTGTAATGCTTCTATTTTTTTGGCAGTACATTGTTCTTCCCTCTAACCTCCATCATAATTGTAATTTTTCCTCTCACAGTTTGCTTTCCCTACTGTTTTTTTTCAGTCAGTGCTGAATTATTTACACAGAGTATAGATTCACAATCATTTCACTTTCTGAGCAGCATTGCCCAGGGGCGGACGAAGAAGGTGGGGGAGATGGGTGGCCAGGCATTTTACAAAAGAGCGAGCAAGAGAGGCAAAAATGCAGAACTCTCCAAAGGTCACTGCTACCCACTGGGTCTCCTGTGATAATTTCATTACTGAGGTGAACTAAAAAAAATGATCTGACACATTCAGATCTTATGTCATGTTGGAGTATCATGCATGATGAGGGGGAAATTAACAGAACATGCAGTTCAGTACATAACAGTACATGCATAGACGTATGGCAATAGAAGGCAGAAAATATAATAAGAAGAAAATGTGAGAACAAGTCAGTAGCAATATGAAATAAGATACAAGGATTGTAAGAGTAACAAAATTTAAGTGGTTAAAGTACAATACACATTTTAAAAAGAAGAGTGAAGTATCAAAGTTTGAATAAGAAGGGTAGGAGAGAGACAGGAGGTTGAGCTATAGGGACAGAGAAAAGTAAGAGGTAGAGGAGAAAGAAGAAAATGGGACTTCATTACTGTAACATGTCTGCTGCTAAAGGTGGGAATCAGATTGGCTATGATTTTTTGTGGGGGGAGGGGTCTTCTTTATTTTAGATACACTTTAATCTTGCTGATAACCAAGCAATGCTGTTTGTCCTGATGTGGGCGGAGATTTTTCTGAGGCAGTGTTAAAATCTAGCCCTGAGTTTGAAGGTGACATTATCCAGCTGTAACGAGGATGATGTGGGTACAGGTGTGTGTGAGGTCTGTATTTTTGGAGGCAGAAGAGGAACATTCTGAATGTGTATCGGATCTAAACCTTTTGGAAAACAGGTTCAGCTCTGTAGCTCTGTCCGTATGATCCTCTTTCACATTAAAGCTTATGATTTCAGGCAATTTATTGTTGCATGAGGATCAATAACATTTTCAATATCATTTTCAAATTATACATATAATTCATATAAATCAAAGAAAAAAGTTGGAATAACTTACTGTACAATGAAGGCTATTCATCTTAAATTCTGTGAAATTTACAGTAGCCTACTTTAAATATTTCTCGTATAACCCTAAAGCAATTACTGTCACGGAAGGTGTGTGAAATTGGTGTAAAAACGCCACAGCTGACTGTTAATTAATTCTTCCTTTGAAATGGCATTAAAACTCCCTTGAAATATAAATCCCTAATTGCCGTGTAAACACTTAAAGGGATGGTGAAGAGGATATAAACCAGGCCAAGCAAAGCAACTTTGCTGTGCAGGTTCATTGAAAAGCTTTTATCTGCAACATTTTTTTCTCTACTCCCTCTCTTCAATAGAGAGGGAAATAAAGTGGGCAGAGGGATATCAGGCGGCACAGAGGGCTTTAGAAAAGTAACACTTTTTATCTCACTTTCTCTTAAGTTCACAGCTACCTTTCCTCTCTCCTCTTTAACTTTCTTTTATGCTGAGTCAATCCTTTTCAGGCTTCCATTTAAGCTCAAAATCAAGTGATGCTCTGCTGATTCCAGCTCTCAAACTCTCTGAAAATTCCTTCAAGTCATTGATTGATCTCTTGTCACTCTCTCTTTCTTTCTCATTCAATGTTTCTCTGTCTCACTACACAGAATGCATATATCTCTATCTTAAAAACTAAACTTGAATATCCTTGCTACAGCACACATCCATATATCATCTCCATTACTCATGGAGGTGTTTGCACTGTAACCTGTATTGTTAATGTGTCAGAGCTGGTTTTAGGTCCTCCTCAGAGCAATTCTTAATTATTTCCTTGCAACCCACTGTTAACCCTTGTCATCTAGAATCTACAGACATCCATGTATCCACTCCACAACTCATGGGGTGTTTGCCATGAAACATACATTCCTAATGTCAGAGTTGGGTTTGGTTCCGCCTAAGCTCAAATTAAATTTTCTCTAAACATGTTATGAAAGTAACTAGTGTTCCAAATGTAAGGGCCAATGTGAATAGATACATTAGCTCCTTTTTCTGGTCTCCTTACATAGCATGTTGTTTTTTTGGATTAAAATGACTTCAACATTATTAACATCAGATAAAAACATTCAAACCCTTTCATTCTTCATATCCTGTAAGTGCAGAAAGTTTAAATTACTTTAAATGTTCTGGTGTAACCCTAAATAAACCCACAATTGTTGTAAACACGCAAGCATGGGGACAATTATTTTGATATGTTAAGATGCTTAAGTTTAAAAAGCAAGTATTTGTTTGGCCATAGAGGTGGATAGCAGTCTAAAAGAGTTTCTAATGCTCAGCACAGGCAACAGACATATGGCATATTAAAATATTCTATGATCTTTTAGTATGGTGTGGATGTTTTGTTGTGAATTTATCTATGAATGTCATTATTCTGTCTGGCTGTGGTCAGCCAGTCAATCACAGGGACAAACAACCATGCACACTCACTTCTAAGGGCAATTTGGAATGTCCAATCAATTTGGACGGTGGGAGGAAGCCAGAGAATCTAGCAAGAACCCAGTTCCCCCGGGGACTCGAACCAAGAACCCTCTTGCTGTGAGGCGATGGTGCTAATCACCATACCACTGTGCCGCCCTGTGTAAGATCACTCACCTCAATTCGCTATTCAGATCTGTTCTTTCAATATCCTTACATCTTTTATCCAAGTGACAACTGAATCAAGACACTTTTATCGTCTTGCACCCAAGGTTTTAATAAACCTTTTATTCATTACTGTCTAAGTCTGCATATGAGTCCACCTGTATTCTTTGGCTCAACAAAGCTGTGACAGGGAAGTATTGTGTGGCATGAGCCTGTCTTTAAAGCAGATGGACTCAGGTGAGATGCCACTTATTCATACAGATTACTTATACACATTATAGTAAATAATAAATATTCATCATCTGAAATGGGCAGATATACCTAAAATCTGAAATCCCTATTATTTGGTAGTTTGTGTGCCATTTTCTTACAAATACCTCAGATTTTTTACCTTCCTGCATACCTTAATCTGTTCCCTAGATATCTCTTTTACACCCACTTTTTCAGTTTTTTATTTTCATCTTTTTGTACCACCTATTCCACTCTCAGTTCCACATTTTCAACTCTCTGGTGTTTGAAAGCATTTTGTGTTCTGCAATAACATCCCTTTTCTTTGAATTAAGCACCATTTCCATAGTGGCCAAGGTTATTTGGCAACCTCCACATTTGTTTGTCAGTCTTTTAACGAACTCCAGAAGAGAGGTTTTGAAATTGGTTTATAAATCACTCAAAGACAACAAATAAATGCTTTTGGTATGTACCTTCACATGGCAGAGTTATGGTATGTTGAACAGGCTGTCTGCTAAACTGCTTAAATATCAAGTAATATCAGTATCCAATTATAACATGAAATAAACGGGTTGCCTACATTGTAATGACTCCATCATCTATAATTGCAAGTAGTTTAATTCAGCAGTGGTTTAAAAGACGTATTGAAATTATCCCACTTAAAATCATCATATTTTTTTCCATTAGAAATCAGTTTCCTCGTCATTTCTTTCATGCACTATAATCCATCTTGCTATTAAGGATTGACCCTTGTCACTGGCTCACAATGTGTTCCAGCTACCAAATACACAACATGGAAAAACAATCCAGAAATTGGACTGAAGTCATGCAGGGTACAGCAATTTGAGCCATCATGCTGAGATGACATTTTGAATGTTGGTTTATTCAATACACAGCTAATATTGAGAGATTATTGTTCTAAAAGTCAATATATTCATTAAACTGGCATCATAGCTCAGTAGGAGGATCCGATGTGGATCTACTGTTGCTCTTTTCCCATTGCTTTACTCTCCTGCATCCCACAACAAGCTCATTAAACTGCAAGCAAACTGACATTTCACCCCAACTTCTCTTTTTCTCTGTTGTTCACATCATTAGGAGGCAGCATCAGGCTCAAAGGTAGCTGGACAAAACTCTTTGAGAGAAATACCTCGCCTGACAAGCAGGCATTTTGATGAGCTTGTCACTCGCTCACCCCAAATATGCCTCATTAGTAGTTCAGTTCCTCACCCTCCCTTTTACATGCACACACATATTAAACAGTTTCTTTTTCATTCTGTTTCTCCCTCCATCTCCTGTCTCTCTCCTGGCCCCCTCCTGTTTTTCATCTCTAATTAGCTGGCTTCTCCCTCTTCTGTGTTTCTCCAGTCACATCTCAAAGGGAGACGGATATGATTTTTCTTTAACCCAAAGGCCAACTTAATCAGCTGAATTAATGACTTTATTACCCGTTAGGCTCCAGGCCATGCAAACACATCTTTCTCCAATGCCCAGTGCTCCTCACTCTGTCTCTCCTATTCTACTCATCCCCTACAGGAGTTTCTAGTTTTAAAAAGTAGAAATCAAGAGAAACATAGGCAAGATGATAGGTAGCAGGAGTCAGTTAGAAATATAATGATTAAAGAGAGATGGAGTTTCAATGGCTTATCAATTGGTATTTTCAAGTCATTAATGTGTATTACTAAAAGAGGACACATTTATGACTTTTAGTGATAATTTAATACTGAATTAAAAATCTAACTAGAACTATCTGTCTCTTACAATTTCTATTTTATTTCTATGCCTGCCAAAGATGAAAAATGGCAAAATGCTCATAAACAATACAATTACTGCAATGCTCAAAATCGAAAGCGTATTTTTTAATGGATAAAATACGGTAATTAGTTTATACATCATTGTCTGCCATTAGATATATTGCCACAATTGAAAAACACCACTGATAAAGAAATGCACCATTAGTCTTCTCATTTACGTGACAAACTCTAACAGAGCCCAAGGCCTATTCACTGAATTAGGTTCATCTTGTGACAACAAAATAATGAGGTTGTCCTGATACTCACTTCTTATTGCTTTGACCAAAAGAAACACCAGAGCAGAGATTACTTTTTAGTTCAGTTGAATGCTATCAACAAGGAACAAGCAGCATCATGCACTATATTTTGTTGCTTACTTGCCATTGCATTTAATACTGATATAATGTTATTGTGTCTTTGATATCTATTTGTGTGTCAATAAATTTGGTGGTTTATATGAAACTATACAACTACGACAAGACAAGCTGTCTTTATAGTTTTACAAGCTGTAAGTAGAAAAAGGCAGGTTTAATCTGTGATGACTTCCATTCAAGCCTTAGTCATTAACTTTTGTAGAACTTCACATTACTGGATTCATTATTACTTCCTCTGATTACCTATTTAAAATGTTGATAAGTTGTGAAAGACTCATTTTTTGCCAGTGTCCTAAGAAACAACATGAATCTTTTAACATGTTAGCCATCATTTAAGTGGTTAGAAACACATTCAATCCCTTTGCCTTGTAGTAAGTCTTCAAGTTGCATGTCGTAGGGGTGTGAGATTTTTCAAATGAATTTCTTTTAACAGTCATTTCTAAACACCAGTTTAATTTAAATTAAAGGGATGCAATGAAAAACTATTTACCAACAGTGGTAACAATACTTCTATCTCTTTTCAATGCAGTACTGTTTAAGGACCATAACATCATGTAGGTAAATTCAAAACCAACATTTTTACATATTCACAGTTTTGTTTTGTTTTTACAAATACAGTATGTAATGCAGTTTTATCTATCCCTTGATTATCTAAAATCTTATGTTTGAAATTCATGTTCAAATTCAGTTCAGTTTGCTGCTTTATTTATGATGTTCAAATTTGCATTTTAAAAACTGTGATACTATGATAAAAAATGTTTTTATCATAGTTTATCATTTCTTGATAACTTGACTTCGGACTCGGGAGTAACAGTCAAAAACGCATAATTGTCACAATTTATCATATTTTTTCCCAATCAAAGCCATTATAACAGCTAATTTGGCATTTATTGACAATAGTTGCAATGTGCAGGTAAAACTCATGGGAATGGAAAACACTCATTATCAGCTTGCGCCTGCTCAGAGGAGAAAGCTGACTGAAATCAGAGGTGCGAAAAACACCGTCTCACTCTGAACAAGTATGCTCTAATTTCTTTTTCTACTTCAGTTTATTACCGTTACAAACTACATATTAAGCTTACGTTGAAAATCTAACATTTTTATGAATTACCAAGAGTTTTTAAAGAATTTTGAAAATCTGACCTGTGACCAAACATTGCTAGACAGCTGCAGTGTCAAGAAGGTACAAGGATTTTATATTTAGGATTTATGCTCAGTTTATACAGGAAAATTTCTTGTCTTCCTGTTTCAGTAAGTAGATTCTTCCCCATGGGAGTTTTTCTTACCCTGGGGTTGGACTACAAACATACCTATGTTCTCAGCATCAAAAACATATTTTTCTGTAGATTCGCCTACAACTGACTGGACCATGTAGGCGCATCTTTGTTGCATTTAGAATAAGGAAACAATTATTGTTTATCACTATCATTTTCTCTGCCAGTTCAAATTCAGAACCAGAAGGTAGTTCCTGAAAAATCCAATTAACTGGCTATCCTCACAATCTTTTCGTCAAAGTTTGGCTTGGGTCAACAAAAAAAAAAAACCAACGGGACCAATAAATAAAGCCATCTTCATTTTCTTCAACTAATTGTACACTCATGGAAGTCTAAAAATCAGTCATTCAGACTGTCAGTCTACATAACAAAAAGACTGCATGTTTTTCTGTGGAATTTCAAAAACACAAAAAAATAGTAATGTTTGCAATAAGTGGCAACAGAATGAAATTAATGCAAATTTCTAGGATTATTTGAATATA
>JABUIW010000019.1:17073618-17084227 GCA_013363375.1 Menidia beryllina
GACAGACAGACAGACAGACAGACAGACAGACAGACAGACAGACAGACTATTTAATGTAGCGACTTCATCATAGCATAAAAACGCAAAGTCTCTGCACTTCCCCTCCCTGTTTATGACCTCCCTGTTTATGACCACAGACCACAAATTCCTTAATGACTTTCATTCCAAATATTCAAGATTCATTCCATATATTCAGATGTTTAATATAAATATCTATATTTACATAAATATATACAAAATTGCAGGTTTTGTTTTTATCACAGCATAGATAAACTTTAGCTGAAACTCACCCAGTCCAGCCCTATGTGTCTATGTTTTTTTAATTGAATACCTTCCTGTGTTCAGAGATCAAGTAGCGCATCTCGAGCTCCAGTCGGTTGCTGGTTGCTGCTGGATCCAGAGATGGGGCACAGAGAGGTGGCAGGGGGGGGCAGTGAGGTGATAGAGCCTGGGGCACAAACAGACCTCAGAGCCTCTTCACTCATTGCTTTCCAGCACGACGGATTCTGAATGAAATGGAGTCAAAATAAAGCTCAAACCAAACCCATCTTATTGTGTCTACAACTGTGGAGTTTCCTGTCTCACTTTAGGGCAACATGACAGAACAGAAACTGTTAACTGAATTACATTTTTACTGATTCTGTTTTACTGTGTAGAAACTGGCTCCTGTGTCAATGATTGACAATGGCAATATCCAGTATGATCTCTCCAAACAAGTTGCAGTTTCCTTCCTGACTGACTTGAAACTATCCAAACTTATTTCATTGGATATTATTTTATGATGAAGTTGTTATGTCATATGACACTGTAAAGACTCCGGATAAGCTCTTCTGGCTAATGTTAATTGGTTTTGAGTTTATTAAGGGCAACAAGCACAAAATTCTGCTTTTCAGTGAGGATATCTTTATAGATGTCCTCATTTTAAAAAGTAAGATGTATGTGTCTGTTTGCAACAATTAATTTTCTGCTTATGATGCATCTAGAGCACAGTGTACCCTCTATAAATAGTTTAAAGCTTCAGGGAAATCTATAAATACTAGATAGAAAAAATTGGCACAGCACTATTTTCACCAAAGTCACAATCTGTCAATTAAATTACTGCCAACACAAAAAATATTCAACTAAAGTTACGATTCAACATCTTAAATAAATGTGACGATAGACAATACAATATAAGTTAAAGTAGTTATATTTTGACCTGAAAGTCAAATAAACAGAGCTCCACAGCATCAGAGGGCTGGCAGTTGGCCAGGAAAGTCTGGTGGTTGAAGACACAGCCTACAGTGCGGTATGGCGAAGATTGTTTGTGTTGAGGGGCCATTGGTGGGGAATCTGGATCAATAGGTTGGTGCAGATACCTGATCAGACAAGATCAAAACCCCTTTAACCGATATGAAATATTTGTAATCAATAATATGGTTTACAATGCAATTTATTATGTTTATTGATAAATGGGGGAAAAAATGCTTTATGGTGCTGAGTTCTGGCTACAATAAAATGCATATACACACCCACTCTAATAAAGGTTAAAAAACAAAATAAGTTGTTGTGAGTAAAACTATGGAAAATTTGACTATAAGGCTTCAGAGCCTTTTCTGTTATAAGGATATCAAACATAACTTAGAAAATCTGACCTATGTGCTGTGAGACTCTCCCAGAAAGTGATACTCCCATCAGTACCCCGGGTCAGGACCCAGGTGTGTGGTAATCCCTTAGATTTGGTGCCCACACACACATAAGCATCCAGGCCAAAGCCCAGCAGCAGGCTGCAAAGCAGGGTTGCATGGTCCTCACAGTCTCCCTATTAATTGGAAAATAATATTTAAAAAAATCAGGATTCAGAAGGACATATACAAATCTAAACTATGCAATTTTCATAATTGTAAGATGTTTGTTTTTTGTGTGTTTCAACATGCTGTTATCAGGCTATGTTTAGGTCATAAATATTATTGGACTTTCAAAGTTATGGCATATTCATAGAACTCCATGTCTCTTCCTAAAATAATGAACCCTCAGCAAGCTCATCTTGCAAGACATCTAAATGTGATTACAATTTCTAAAATCTTGCGACTTGAACCTGTATTATTTGATGACAATTTCCATAGGCAGAAGAGGCATTTAGTTTTTCTTTGAGGCTCTTTGGAGTACAATGTGTATGAAAAAGCACATCTTGAAATATTATAATTTAATGGTAGTTTAATTCCATGAACTAGTCATTTTAATTCACAAAATTACTACCCTGGCCTGTTTGATGGCCAAGTCTAGCCCATGGATGTAAAAGCACAAGAACATTGTCAATTAACAATTAAATTTTATTCTGCTACAGGAAAATCCATAGTAATTCAAAATTAGATAAAAGTGGCTCAAGAATACTCTTGTTTCTACATATTTAACTATAGCCTTTTAGCAGGATAATGAAACTGTTTACTTTCTTACAAGCAATTGGTGGTCACTGGGCTACAACGAACATACCTTCCCTCTGCACAGGAAAGCCATTAATGTGCACCACTGTTCCTGCTTGCTGCCGCCCCCTCCCACAACAGGTGCTTTCTCATGGGCCAGCAGACTGACAAAACGGGCTGCCTGTCGAGGGCTCTCCAGGAGGCGGCCAGCCCGAAGTACAGACACATAAGAGCAGACTGGTCTGTTGACACCGTTCTCATCCTGCATCAAGTAGTGACAGAAACCAAGCAGTAATGTAATTGATGAAGTCAAATATGAGATCTTTACTGAGGAATCCTCTTTTTAACAACTAACACAATAAAGTGATGATCTTTCCTAACTGGCAAATTTTTGTTGTTGTTCTACAAATTCACTGATCAAGGAACGATAATCTTCTGCTGTTCCACTGGTCTGTCTTTCCAAAATGTAAAAGACACCCTAAAAAGTTTTTTAAAAATGTTGTGTTTTTATTATTCATTCTTTTTTATTAAAAAAACAAACCTGTGCAAAGATCTTGACCAGTTTGGACTGGTGAGATGGTCGGATCTCCAGGAACTCTCTCCACCACTGTTTAGCATACACCAAGAACAGCCTCTCCTTGTCTGCTGTTTTCTGTCTCTCAAGTGATTGCTAAACAAGGAGCATAGTGATATTAATGCCTCAGTGCTTTACTTTCTCTTACTGTGAATATAATGGAGCTCTGTTGTAATGATTCACTACAGGCTCACAGTGGTTGAGCTAATTCATGAATAATGAAACATAAATAATAAATGAAATATTGTATAAAAGATGGTTTAAAAGCCGCTGTTACATAACCTACTGTTTTGTGGAAAATAGTTTTGAAAACAAAAGTTAAACAGTTTTAGGGGAGCATAAATGTTAACATTTGGAAAAGAGGGTGGATAATTGCACTTGAAACTGGACAGAATAAAACCTCTTTTTTAAGCTTTTATACATTCTTAGACATAGAATAACTTTCAAAAGTTCAACTTTAAAAGCTCCTGGAAAATTTTCACAAGAGATGTTAACGTTTTTGAATGAGGGTTAGCTCTGGACAGATACTTTTTTGGTCCATACTCAAGTGACTCTCAGTGGCATTGTACATGAATCTTCTTCAGCACTTGCTTTCACAGTTGAGATTCAGTGGCTTAACCCATAATTTTTATGAATCTTTTGATACAATCAAATAGACTCAAAAATAATCTACTGTGCTAACCTGTGTGCTGATGATGTCAGAGCTAAGAGTCTCCGAGAGAGGAGGGTAGAGCTCCAGACTGACAGTCAAAATACCAGCTGGGACTTTACATTCACTTCCTGGTAAAATACAAAGGTAATACTTAAAGATCTTTCAAAATACAAATATGAGGAAAGGAAAATATGTAATTGTTTAAAAACTTAGTACTTAGTGATAAATATATATACATAGTGCAAATAATATGTTGTATTTTAAACGTTTCATTCAGTTATTAAGAATACATTACTGTAGTTCTTTAATATACAGCCTTGACCTGACTATGGCTGAATAATTGTCAAGTAAATAAGATGAAGTATACAAGGTTGCATGCAAATACAAATGGTGGATTTATTATATATTCACCTCATATGACTTTCAGCAGAATTCAGTAGAACCAGTAAATGCTGGTGGAAGGACTTCAACAATAGATGAACATACTTTATATTTTTCTTTTCTAGCTCCATGACTACCATAACATGAATGCCATTTTCATCTTTTAAAATAATCTATTTTTAAAAAATTGATAAACAAAACCATACATTATGGGCCCTGTCACCATCAGCCCCAACTGCCTGCATCCTAACAATATCTTCCTCCCCTTTTGAGTCTCTGTAGCCCATTTCATTCAAAGATCACACTTTAAAGACACAGAGAGCAAACAATTAGTATGATGCTGTCGCATGATTTTGTAAATCGACTGAATTAGAATAGTATCTCCATTGTGAAGTTTCCCACTTCCATGTTAATCAAATTTGACTTCTAGTTAACTCAAAATCATTTAGTCAAGGTACAAAGACGGGGCCTTGATGCAAATCAAACATGGTGACTAAAATGCTCCCCCAGAAAAGGAACTATTACCATTAATTACTTTTGGTTTACTAAAGATTACATATTCAGTAAGTTATGAAAGGAAAAAGGAAGAATTTACAGCAGATGAAACATGGTTGCTCACCAACTCCCATTAGTTCCACAGCAAAGCAGGTTTTGCTACTTGGTGAGCTAAGGACTGTTCTCCAGTCCAGAAAGTAGGATGAGACGAGTGTTGTCTCACTGGATGTGTCTGTCTTAATCAGAACCAGGTGGGCAGGGTCGCACAGTGACAGCATGGTGGTTGCATCTACCATCTTACTACCGTCTCCTGCAAAAAATGTTTTTTATTTTTTATTTAAAAACTCAAAGGTTCAATATTAAAATATAAATTACATTTAAAAAACATCAAGTGGTGACTAAATACAGAAATTGTGGTTTTCTCTTACCTGTGCCATCTTTGTGGATCTCTAAGATAAAGCCTTCCTTAAGATCAGGTTCACAGGCACAAGGCACAGGTTTTGAGTGAAATCTTTGGTTGCGAAAATGCAAGTGAAGTGTAAAGGTTGAACACACTTGACCAGGTAATGGCTCTGGGTCCTGGAGGTGTTCAATAAATGCTTTACCCCCAAGTACTTGGAGATAGAGGTATCGTTGTGATGGATCAATAATAGCTACAAGACAGGAAAAAAAACACTAAATGACATCCCCAAATTCTGTTAGTCTCAGTCTCTAAGTAGAGACAGAGCCATTAAATCGGTTCTTCTAGATTTACAAGATATGTTTCTTACTTTTTTTCAGCGGAATTTTATCTTTGTTGACAAAATGAGTGACAGACTTGAAGGGAGATTCTGATCCTACATCTGTAGCAGGCTCCTTCTAGTATACAAAGGATAAAGTAAACATTCTTATTCTCATTTCAATTCTGACAACATTCTTATTCTATTCCAATTCTAACTAATTGGGTTATTAATGGTTCGGGCGTGTTGTGAATACTAATAGATTAAGGAAGGTAAATTGGGTTTTAAAGTTTAAAATCGTAAGAAAAAACCTTGAAACCTCGGAAATTTGAAGGTCTTTCATCACTTCATCTATGATGCCCCGGCACTGCAAAGAATGTAGAAAGTCTCCCTCTGACAGAGGCCGATGTGCTGTTACTCGATCATCCTCCATAGTCTCAGAGAGCACCTCTCTAATCCTCCCATGGATATCCATCTGACAAGCGGAAGAAAAACTCTGCATTTCTTAGCCTACTTAATTTGATACCAATAGATGTTAAATACAACTATAAAAAGATGTCTAAGTATCTGCAGATTTATAAGAAACTTTCGACAGGCTATGTTGTTTGCTTACCTTAAGAAGACGGTTGTGTATGATCTGCTTCAACTCAGAAGCCTTCGCCGGAGGGAGAGACATTACAGATGATTAGCTCCAAAAACCAAAACAGATGGACAAGATACCAACGATGGAATTCGGAAAAAAACAACTATGATGACTGTATGTTTTCTTGTTTTTCATATGCTTAATAATTGTGCGCGTATATCGTATTTCATACAACCTTCTTTTAGTACGATAACTGCCAGTTTAAACTTTGGCGAAAAAGCAAGCGGGAATGCGTCTTAGTAGATGCCTGAAAAAAATAACTGTCAAAAATCTATCATATTTGTACCTTAAAGCTAAATTACTCACATCAAGTACATTATCAATGCCATTTAGGGGGGCTTTATCTCTATATTTATTTACTCATTTAGAAAGATATATTTGAAGGGATTATATTGGGTTTCCGTACTGACGTAATAATAAGCGACACTGTGTACAAGGACCATTACATTTGTAGTTCGAGGTTCGAATGGCATAGACATATACAGTATACGTCAATATATGTATATGGGTCTACTGGAATCAACAGAAGGAGGTGACATGTGCCTTTTTGGAAAAGTGGATCCCTGACGTGCTTGGTGACTACAACTCTCTGAGCCCAGTGCTAATTGAAAGAGCTCTTCGACTTGCAGAATCAACAGCAAGGATGGAAATCAAGCTGTGGTGCGATGCAGTGAAGATGAATTTCCTGAACTACGCAGACAAGGTACGAGATATGAAAGCGGCCAGGATCAAAGGAAAGCTACTTGTAAACCATCAGAGGGTTATGTTTCTCCCCGACCTTTGTGTTGATCTGAAAAAACGTTTTTTTTTACACTGCAAAGAAGGAACTGGCTTCCCTCAGCATCCCTGATCTGCGTTGCGGAAACATTCACCCAGGTCACTACCTATGACGGTCGGGGGAAGATGGCGTATCGTTGACTGAAGTTTGATGCTCGGGAAGCAGAGGCAAGGTGAGACAACGCTGATCACTGAGTAGCAATGGGGGAAATCCTGTTGCAGTACAGGTATTTTGTTTCAGGACTGTTTGGAGACCGTCTAATTGACATACATTAAAGTAGCTACTTCTGAGTTTAATATACTACACTGTGTATTTTGCATTAATGTTTTGCATGGTGCTCTGTCGGGATCGACGGGCAGGACATTGTTTGGACATGGGTGGAATCCATAATTGGGCTCTGCCTAGGTGCTGATTGAAAGTTTGACTTTGGGGAGGTATGTGTGCATTTCACTTAGGGAAGTTTACTAAGTTCTTTTCATGTTCTAAGGTATGTATTTAACATTTTCTTGATTAAGTTTGATTTATTTTAAATGATAAACTCTACAAACATTACCATAACATGTCTGAACTTCAGTTTACCTCTTGGAAAGTAAAAGGTTTAAACAAACTCGTCAAGCTTAAACAAGTGTTGTAATTGGCTTTTAGTTTTTTAATTTTGTGCTAGTATTTACTCTGTGTTCTTTCTTTCTTTAATTGTTTCAGGCACTGATACCTGTCAAAAATCTTTTAGTTGGGAATGCTGCATTAGGTACAAGTCCACTACACCCATCCACTTCTTTTGTCTATGTTCTTTTGCACAATCAGCGATCATGTGAACAGGAAGCTGGCATTATCACGTGAAAGGTAACTGGCCAATGAGACTCTTGTGAAGTCCAGTCTTTTGTATGGGGCATCGCCAGCCCAAGAAGAGATCTGTGAGCCAAACGTGGAAGTTGGCATTTTTTTTTAAAAATAAGTTTTTCCTTGCCTGTGTCACCTAGTGCTTGTTTTTGGTGGGAATTGTTGGGCTTCTGTAAATAACTTCAGAGTACTGTCTGACCTGCTCTCTTTGGAAAGAGATAACTTGTGAGATAACTGTTGTTGTGATTTGGCGCTATGTAAATTAAATTGGATTGAATTGAATTTGTGCTAGCATCATCTTCGATCACCTTTACATTGTGTCCAGCGCTGAATTACTTTACTTGTGACTTGAATAAATTTTATTTGTATTGTTAACAATCTCTCTGGTTTGTTTGTCGACTTTCAATAAAAGAACCGAGGCTAACACAAGTTATGAATAGGATAAAAAAACTAAAAGCTAAAATAATCTTTCTCCAGAAGGCACACTTAACCTTAGAAGATGTAGTGAGGAGGAGGTGGCCAGACCGTGTTTTTTCTGCCCCATTCAGTTGTCACACACTGTGTTCCTTCCCACTCTCTAAAAATGGCAGTAATCACATTATTATTAAAGCCTGGGAAGATGTCTACCCTATGTGGATCTTATCAACCAATCCCTCTTCTTAAGAATGATTTCTAAATTCTGTGTAAAGTATTAGCTAGATGGTTAGAAACATCTTTCCCGCAAATTATTCACCCTGACCAAAACGGCTTTGTTCAGGACCAAATGACAAGGCTTTCAACTATATACAAAGCGTGCTTAATGTTGTTTAGAAAACAATGGATGTACAGACAATGCTGTTCTGTCATTGGATGCCTAGAAGGCTTTTGACAAAGGAGAGTGGGACTACCTCTTAGAAGTTCTTCAAATATTTGGCATTAAGGAGAAATTTATTTGCTGGATTAGACTTCTTTATGATGATCCCCAGGCTGTAGTTTTCGACTGTTTTCAACGCCCTTCAAACTGTGCAGGGGAACTTGACAGGGCTGTCCCCTGTCTCTGTTATTGTTTACTTTGGCCATTGAGCCACTTGCCATGGCTGTTTTTAAAAGTTCCACCTTTAAAGGAATAACAACACAGCCTTAAACACAGCATAGCCTAGTTTGATGACAATGCAGTATTGTTCAGCTCCACCTTGAAATATTCTATACCGGCTTTACTTGACCTGATAAAAAAACTTGGGTCCTTTGATCCTGCAAAGAATTACAGAGTTAATAAAACTAAATATTATATATTATATATGAACAAAATGGAAAGACGGAACCCCCCCCCCAAATCGCATTCCCTTCATGGTCTCACACAATGGGTTCACGTTCTTTGGTGTTAAGACCCCCCACACACACACAGGCACACACAATTGAAATTATCAATGGTGCGCAAATTGTTCTATATTTTCCAATCAATCCCACTTGCTCCTCCACCCTCACACTTAAAAATCTTTTTTAATTTTTTTACGGAAAAAGAAACGTCCCACTCTCAGGCTATTCCTATCGTATCTCCCATATGATAGAGGTGGCTTACAATGACCAAGTATTTAGTGGTACTACTGGGCAGCTCAGATTAGTGCAGGGATGTCCTATTTCTTTTTTTTTAACCTTGTTCTGTTCAGCATTATGGCTGCAGAACTGAAATCTGGGTACCGTGCTATGCTGAACACATTTGCTTTGCCACGGGAGGCTTTGTTGGTGAGGAGCCCTCCTTGATTACCCAAAACTGCTTTATTTATCTATTTTTGTTACCAAACTTTACATGTGTCAAATTATGCCAAACCTTACAATGGGACAGAGAAGAAAGAAGAGCAAAGAAAAACAAACCCAAAAAGGAGAAAGATCCATTAGACAGAGAGAGAAAGAAAAAAAAGAAAGACAACAAAACCATACAACCAGCTGCTATGTCTGTACAAAATAAACTGTTTCTTGTGGGCAATCTGGGTGGAGAACCAATAGGAACTCCTGCAAATGGACACAGGGAAGACAAAAGAATGGGATGTCCTACATTGAGAGGAACCATCCTCCATCTTGGATTTCGATAAAATCCTGCTCAATAAACTTCCCTTTACATCTTTACATATACTCTGCAGACAAGCGGAAGTTGATTAAAAAAAAAACTTTTTCTTAAAAATACTCTGATGGTTTTCGAAAAATGTCTTGCCTTTCTAGGAGAAATTACTAAAGTAATGCAATATTCATCAATTTCTGGTAACAATGATATCCATTCTAGTCAAGCAGACCCAGGAATTAAAATCTGGGCATCTAGAAGGTAGCTGACCTTTATAATGAAAATATGGTTCTTATGTAATTTGCTCAAATTGAGTTGCCCATTGACTACTGAGTTAGGCTCTAGTCCCCCCACAACCCCATTAGGGGATGGTTGTCCATCCATCCATTTTCGCAGCCGCTTCTTCCCTAATGGGGTCGTGGGGAGCCGATCCCGGTGGTCAATGGGCAAGAGGCAGGGTACACCCTGGGCAGTCCACCGCAGGGCCACACAGAGACATCAAGGACAAACAACCACAACCACACACACTCACACCTAATGGCAATTTGGAAAGTCCAATTCAACCTAACATGCAAGTTTTTGGCCTGTGGGAGGAAGCCAGGGAACCCACACGGATGCATGAAGAGCATGCAGACTCCTTGGTCGCCCTGGACTCAAACCCAGAGCCATGTTGCTGTGAGGCGATGGTGCTAACCACCACATTGTCTTATAATTAGGCTTAGACCATTTGATATTGCTGATTATTTAATGATTTTTTAGTAAAACTGAATGGAATTAGACTTAAGATAAGCAACCTCTGTATGCACATTGTACAGGAAAAATTTGCTTTAATAAAGACATTCTATGCTTATTTGACTGAAAAGGAATGTTGAATTTACCAGTTTAGCAGGTAAACTGCTAAAGTCCTTTATTTTGTTAAGGATAACAGTTTTACATTGTAAAATGTACAGATTGTTCTATAATGTGTTTTACACTCTACTGTATGTTTTACAACATTATTCTGGCAGGGCTGCACGAGGGTGTGGTGGTTAGCACCGTCGCCTCACAGCAAGAAGCTCTGGGTTCGAGCCCCGGGGGACTTCTGTGTGGA
>JABUIW010000019.1:17084627-17114113 GCA_013363375.1 Menidia beryllina
GGTAAAAGTATTATGGTGAATTAAAGATATTTAATGTGGTTGAGTATCAGGACTGTTTTCCATGTTACGCTGCTGTAAACATATAACTGGCAACCCAAGTTAGCGCGTGTGCAATATTGTGAAGAAGCGTTCGAGTTTACCGAAGGGGATGTAGACGGTCAAACGCATTGCAATTTTGATGGCTGACAGAGAGAAGTAAATCGGTTAACAGAGGATTTACTAAATTGGTATAGGCATCATTAATTACGACACATGGAGCAGGAATTTGAGGATTTTGATTCATCCGGGAGATGGCAAAATCTTTACAATGTAAGTCGGAATTTTGGGCCTCTTGTGTTTTTGTGACGATTGTTTGCTAACTTTATTAGCTATCTAACAAAAAGCAACCCCTTAGGCACATTTAGGTTTTTGTGTATGTATTTATTTCGTTAATACTACATATGTTGTTTTAATATGTGAACCTAATTGTAGTGCATATTAGAGAAACCAGCGCTCTGCACGTTTCCGTAGCTGCTAAACGTGCAATTCAGTCGTCCATCCCGGCAGCCCTCGGTTAGCTAATGCTAACTAGTGCTAGCAAGCGTCAGCTGCAGTTTCTGAGAATTAGTCAGTTTTTCCAGAGAAAAGCTCATGACTTTTATCTCCTGCTGTGCCTCGCAGTCTTGCTTTTAGATTTATTCAACGGTGTATATTCTCTTGATTTAAGTTGTCCGTTGCCCAGTAGTATGTAGCTCTAAACCGAAGGAAATTATGTGATGAGATGTTTTGTTGCTATCGTTAATGTGGGAGGCGTTTAAACTGAGACGATAGGTCAAACGCAACATACCCGAGTTGGGTTGAGTTTTTATTTTCATGCATATACATTTCATGCACACACAAGAACAGCAGTTTAATGTATTTACAATACACCACTGATACATGCTAGCTTGGATAAAGCAGAGCAGATCTAATGCATCATACACAATACAGTCAATGTAATGAAGATTTTCCATTTTTTTGTGTGTTTCTTTTAACTTAAATCATGCCATCATGACAGCTTTCAACACTTCAATATGGCAGGAGATGAAGTAGTTAACTAATTTATAATCCATCTGATTGTTTCCAATAGGAAATCCGCAATCAAGCCAGTGAATATCCATACAAAGTAGCAAAACATCCAGTGAACAGAAATTTGAACCGCTACCGAGATGTCAACCCATGTGAGTCATAGGAAAAATGTATGAAGCTAATGCAGATATGTTTGTAGGAGTAACATATCTTAATGTATGAAACTAATGAAGATATGTTTGTAGGAGTAACATATTTTCATGTATTTAACTAATGAAGATGTGATTGTAGGAGTAACTTTTCTGTAACTGCTTTGTGATCTGATCTTTCTTATTTGGCTTTAGATGATCACAGTAGGGTAAAACTTGAAAACTCTGAAAATGACTACATCAATGCAAGTTTAGTCACTGTGAAAGAAGCCCAAAGAGCTTATATTCTTTCTCAGGTATGTTGGAGGTTCGATCAAAATTGCCGCCCGCACATTATAAATGTGCTACTACCTTGTCACTATATAAGTAATATGACTATTTATTCTTTTTGCTTTCATAGGGTCCTTTGAAGCATACTTGTGGGCACTTCTGGTTGATGATTTGGGAGCAGTGTTCCAAAGCAGTTATAATGCTCAACAGAGTGATAGAAAAAGGATCAGTGAGTAAACCTTTTAAGCTCTTTCTGCAATGTATTTTTTGTCTGGCAATTGTTAGCACAATTTGCACATAACTGTGTGTTCTTACAGATAATATTGCTTATTCAAGTCACATGCTATGTTTATATTGATTTCTTTGCCTTCTTATTTTAACGGTTTGTAAACAGTTCCTCTAAGGTTGTAAGTGTTTACTTGTATTCAAGATTGATTAGCTATTTTCTCTGTATATTTATTTCACCTAACAAACTCAAATCCCAGTGATAGTTCAATGACATTTATTATGCAGCCATGTGTGGCAAAGAAAATAAGATAACTATCGACTTTGAGGTCCAGCCCCCATGACATCAGGTTTTCTGGATGGGATTATATGATGCTCTTGGTCTCCAGCTTTTTTTTGTCACGCACTGGTTTAATGTCATTTTCATAGTCCTTTAAGATGTGGCAACGAAATACAGCAGAATAAAATCATATGACCAAAACAAAAACTTTGCTATTTTGCAAATATATTCATAAACAGGAATCCACTGGGTTCTTTTATATAACTTTACCTATTACTTTAACCTGTTGCTGCATATTATATAGAGTGTGCTTGGTGCATGGGATTCACCTGTCTCAATAATTCAATATTTAAGTCACTTTGTTTGTTCAAACTGAGTTTTATTTTTCTTTGAGTGGTCATATGAAACTATCTCTTCACTGGGCCTTTTCCCCTTTGCAAAGAACCTTTCCAAAACTTTCTGTTTTGTTTTTTTTAACAGATTTTTCTAGCTTATGTGCTTGATATTGGCGTAAATGTATCACATGACTGAGACGAGCATCTTGACATGCATCAATAGTGAGTCATTGATGTTACATCCATCAACTGGAAGAATTCTGTAATTTTTCATTGTTCAGACTTGGATGGTAAAAGTAAACGGACATAGTGTAACTTATTTATTCTTTCTGTGAGGCCCGGTATGAAACGACCAATGTACTCTTCCAAGGCTCAGGGGTTGGGGAGTGCTGCTCAAGAACCTGCTTTGTTTGCACCTGATTAAAATCAATACATTATCGACAAAATTGTCTAGAACTTTAGATTTTTATAGAGCTCTAATCAGTTTTAATCCAACGTGTTGATGCAGGGAAAAATCTAAAACTACCTGGATAACGGCCCTTGAGAACTGGATTTTGAGACAGGATTGAATTGGAATAGTGGGTCTGTCAACATGGTGTTGCGATTCACCTTTGTAGTTTATCTATCATGTTTGCATTTATGAATGTTTCATGTTTGAAGTCTGTGGTTGAGACTGCAAACTTGTTTTACCTACAAAGAAAGAGAAACTACTCCTGTACTTTGGGACATGTTTTTTAAGTTATCATGGTGCATCGCCATAAAACATGAACATGATTGTTGCCCTCAAGGCTTCATGAATTATGAAGCCTTATTGGCAATAATAGCAATGTCAAGTCAGTTTCATGCTTGTCTTAGCTTTACATTCCCATGCAGTGGACCTCTTCTCTTTAATGGTATGTCATGTTATGTGTGAAAGGTGAGAGGCAGAAGGTGACTTCTCAGAGGTGAGAGGTCAAAGTTGATCTGTTGCTTATACACCGCTGAGATGTATATGTAGCAAGACAAACCTGCCGCATGTGTGTTTACACCCATTGAGCCAGCATCGTGATTCTTCTAACTCTACATATGGTGCTATCATTACTCAGATGATCCTACCAAGCCAACTTTATGTGTAGCATGGCTGGGGAACCATGTTTGGCATATCAAAACAGCTTTTCTTCACTTGTAAAGTGTACCTGCTACATGAGGGTGTGTGGGGGTGTGCCATAGATGATTCAATATGTAAATTCCTCACAATTTCATTTCAATTTCAACCATCTGTAAACAATTTTAGAGATTGCAGAGCCTCTGCATAGCTATGAAAGACTCTGCCTCACGGAGGTTCTCTATTTATACACAGCCATGTGCCTTAACCATTTCCAGTTCTTCCTCCATTTCCTGTACCTCCATCTCTTGTCTTATCAGTACCTCTATCTTTTTGACTGTGCTCTTGAAACTCACAACCTCATACCCAAGTGTAAGCAAACATTTTCCTTCTTTTTTTGCCTAAACAGGAAAAGTGTGCCCAGTACTGGCCCACCGTAGAGGAGCTACAACTGTCGTTCACAGATACAGGGTTCATTGTGAGACTGTTGTCAGAGGAGGACCAGTCCCATTATACCATCAGACGGCTAGAACTGCAAAACACAAAAGTGAGAACATCAATCAAGCACTGTTGTAAAGCTAGGTATTTTAGTATGTCAGCTGCATTCCGTTTTATTTATTTTTTTCAATAAAAAGATAGAAATAAAATAATCTAAATCTTTGTGCCGTTTTATGTTTTTTTCAGTAAAATGCTAGAAGTCTTAGTTATTGTTTTGCTTAATTTACTCTGACTTCGGTTTCTTGTTCAGTCGAATTATTTTCTCAAGACAGCCCACTATTTCAGAATTGTACCTCTTGCTATTGCTGATATCCATTTTTTTTTCTCTTATAGACCAGAGAATCAAGAGAGATGTACCACTTTCACTATACCACGTGGCCTGACTTTGGTGTACCAGAATCCCCTGCTTCTTTCCTCAACTTCCTCTTCAAAGTTCGAGAGTCAGGCTCATTGGGCCTGGAGTATGGGCCCCCGGTAGTCCACTGCAGTGCTGGGATTGGACGCTCTGGGACCTTTGCCTTGGTGGACACTTGCCTGGTCCTGGTGCGCAGTGGGGGGTGTGGTTAATATTGTCACAAAATGCAGTATTAAAGTGAAAGTAAGCGAAATTTTGCTTTCCCATACATCAAAGAGTTAAAGTATTTCTCTAAATACTTTTTTTTGAGTAAGAAGAACTGTACATGCTGAGATTCTGTTTTATGGTCAAAGCTGAAAAGAGAGAGGTTGTGGCATGTTGGTATCACACTTTTATGCATGACATGTCCAATATTTACCTTTGGGTTGAAAAGATGGATGTGATTACTGGGAAGATGTGTTTGTTGTTTTTTTCTTAACTTAAACCTTTTGGAGTGACTTAATGTCCTGATTTTCCATGTGGGCCTAAAAAAAACTTAAGCAGTCTAATACATAATGATTTATGGTAACACTGTGCCAAAAAGGATTGATGTTTACATTTAACTTATAAAGTTACCCACAATATGTTCTTTCACAGTTTTTAGGGTAAGAAAAACATAATTAGTAGTATATTTTGAAGAGGTCCTTCTTCACTCCAAAGACAACCCTTTGTATTTTTTTAACTGTAAAATTAGTTTAACAGGGTAAGATGAGGTTAACAATTTTTCCCCACATTTTACACTTTCACAGTTTTTGGCACAATTAAAGTTCAGGTTTCTTGTCATTGTTGCCAATTAGTGAGTACTTTGGTCTTGTTAGTCACAATCTACCAAACAACACCCAACATTTCTGTGGACATGGATTATCCAGGTGTAAAATCTTGATTAACCATGTTTCAATTAAAGAATTTAGTTAAAATTGCAGAACACTGAGATCAGCTTTGAGAGTAAGATTTCCTGTTAAGCAATCTGATTTAATTGAGCATGCATGAGAGCCCTGACAGAGTTACACAATCTTTGCAGTTATGTTGTATAAAGGTGGAAATTTGTTTTGCAGATGAACAAGAGGACAGGCCCATCATCAGTGGACATACAAAGGGTGCTACTGGACATGAGGGAATATCGTATGGGACTGATCCAGACCCCTGACCAGCTCCGCTTCTCCTACATGGCTGTCATAGAAGGAACCAAGCTCATTCTGACATACAATTCAGCAGCACAGGTAGCTGAGTCAAAAAGCTGGGAGTTATGGCAGTGCTTGTACAAGGTTTAATGCTCATTTTGGGACAGCTGTCAGTTTATTAGCAATAAGGTAAAAGAACAAATAAAAGCAGCCAGAAGTTACTAAACATTGTTTGTCAATTATTTAGGTTTTTGTGCAAGAGGATGTTCATTAATTATGTGAGTTTTGTGCCCCATACGTTGTAATTTGGCCTAATTCGAATCCACAGATATTTTCATTCTGACCTTGTTCTGCAATCCCTATTTCTTTTTTTGTTTAACCTTTTACCTGATATACACATCAATTTCACATGTGCTTATTGCAGTGGGCATTGTGCATGTGAACTGTGAGATGAATACAGCACAAAATTAGTTTTGTACTTGTATATCTGTTGGATTTACAGCAATCTACTTTCTCAGTAGTGCCACCTAATTCAGAAGTAATCCAGGGTCCAAAAAATTCAAGATTGAGAAACAGAAGTATTGGTTTACGTACTTTGTTTTTTGTATTACTTTCAAGTTGATAATTTATAGGGATTTTACACAGGAATACATACAATTAATGCTGCAATTGTACAAACCTTCATGCTGCACTGTCCAGCTCTGTGTTAAACCTCAATTTTAACATCAAACTCCAGTTCAGTCCTTTTGTTAAGACTCAGTTAAGCTCAATTCTGGTCATTTCCAACCTTTTGTCTTTGTTCCTCTTTTTCACAGTAAAGAACAGTACTTGAAATTAGGCTTTTTACAAGGAACATTACAGTTGATTTACAGAATGTTCATGTCGGTATAACGGAAGGAGAGAATACAGGTTCCTTCAGAACACTCATAGATAAATGGGATATTTACATGTCTCAGCTGTTCCTGACCACAGCCTGAAAACGATCTTCTGTTTCAACAATACGCTTTTCCGTTTAATTGATCCTACCATTCTTTTTTTTTTAATTTCTTTTTTATCTCCCACAGGATCGTATCTACATCTGATGTGTTTTCGGTCCTTTCCCACCGTGTTTTACAACGCTCTTCCTAGTCAGGCTTTGCTTTTGCCGCCAAAGTCTTTTAACTCTTGTAGCTCTGTTGTTAGCCTAGCTTGTTCGTTCTGTTCTTTCATGACCACCCACCCATCATGCTTTGATTTTTTTTTCCACTTGTCGTAATCCTAGCCCCACTTGATATCTAACGCTATTGTCCCTCAATTCTCTGAAACAGACTATGTTGGGAGTTTTTGGAGTGTGATTCTATGCTGTAGCCTTTTTTGTAGTTCCACCAGAAATCCAAACTTTTCTTGTAATGCACATGTGATGTATTTATATCAATTTGAATTACCTAGTTGAATTGTTTTTTACATTACTCTATTTGCCTTTCCAGTTTTTATTTATCTTTTTCCCCTGGGTTGTGTCTTGTCCCTTGTAGGAGAGCACATTAAAAGTGCTGTACAAGGATGGCTTGGAGCCAGGTTTACCCCCTACATTACCTCTGCCGATACCTCGCCTCAATGATGGCTTGTCCAATGGACCATGCTCAGAACCACAAGGGGGAACAGAAGATATCATCTCGCATAAAGATTCTGACGTGGACCATCATGTGGCAGATAAATCTGGACAGTAAGTAATAGCTCAACAACTTTTTAAAATGGTTTTGTTTATTTACCAGTAAAGTTTATGCTTACCGCTACCAAGACTTATAGTCTAAATAATATGGCACCAAAGTCCCCTCATATCAGTTAAGATTGATAAATAGGGAAGAGGAGATACAATGCATCCACACTAAATAAAGACGGGTATCTAGAAAGATCAACTTAATTGCCAGATACAAAATGTATTCAAGACTTGGGACTGAGTAAATGAATGTTTCCACATATGGTCACTGGATGCCATGTCTTTATTAAAATTTGTCCCTAAGTGTTCTTCTATGTGTTCTTGACAAACGTGTTGCTTTTGGTGAAATTGATGGAACTTTCACAGACTTTGAATTAAATGATTTTTTAATTTTTTACAGCTTTTAATTCATGCCTGTTTTTTCAGTATAAGAAAAAGGCACCGTGCGGAGAGAATTGCCAGCACCACACAGAGAGTCCAGCAGATGAAACAGAGATTGACTGACGCAGAGAATAAACTAGAAAAGTGGCGGTATTGGAGGCCCATCCTGTTTAATGCTGGTGCTGGAGCAGCTTTGGTTATTTTCGTGCTTTGCTGGATCTACTTCCAGTAAAATATTATGGGTTCCCTAAATTGAGTCCTATTTTGCACAAGTACCACAGATTTGGTACTTCTGAGTAGATGTAGATTGTTATATGTGCATATTTGAGGATATTTATTTAGGTCAAAATGCAGTAGCGCTAGATCACATGAGTGTCTGTATATTTTTCCTGTAAGATCTTAACAAAAATAGTAACATCTCAGGATATTGGTAACACCACAATATTTTTTTTCTAATTTGTCACTGTTCAAGAATGTACTTGATTATAAAACTACTAAAGATAGAAAATGACTAAAGGTGCAGTACAAAGACAAAAAAGTACTCTTTTACAGGTTTATTTTTGCATTCCCCATTTGTAATGGTAAGATGTGTGTGGATAATTCATGAAAACGTTTTATCAGCTTATTTCCAAAATTACCTAGATACAGTGGGGGAAATAAGTATTTGACCCCTTGCTGATTTTGCAGGTTTGCCCACTTACAAAGAATGCAACCATCTAAAATTTTAATCATATGTACATTCTAACAGTGAGAGACAGAATCCCAAAGAAAATTCCAGAAATTCACATCATATGAATTTATAAAAATTGATAACCATCTGATGAGGAAAAACAAGTATTTGACCCCCTACCAAACAGCAAGTATTCTGGCTCCTACAAGCCAGTTAGTCTTTCTTTAAGACACATCCCCAATCCCAACTAATTATCTACATCAAATATACCTGCCTCACCTTGTTACCTGTATAAAAGACACCTGTCAACACCCAAACAACACGCATCCAACATCACCACCATGGGCAAGACCAAAGAGCTTTCTACAGACATCAGGGACAAGATTGTTGATCTGCACAAGGCTGGGATAGGCTACCAGAGAATCAGAAAACAACTTGGAGAGAAAAGATCAACTGTCGGTGCAGTTGTCAGGAAATGGAAGAAGCACCACACCACCGCCAACCTCCCTCGGTCTGGGCCTCCCCACAAGATCTCGCCTTGTGGGGTGTCCCTGATCACGCGAACGGTGAGGAATCATCCCAAAACCACAAGGGGGGAACTGAATAATCAATTGAAGGCAGCTCGGACCACAGTTACAAAAGAAACGGTTGGTAACACACTACGCCGTCATGGATTGAAATCCTGCAGCGCACGCAAGGTCCCCCTGCTCAAGAAGAAACATGTACAGGCCAGCATGAAGTTCGCCATTCACCACCTGGACGACTCAGAAGAGTCCTGGAAGCAGGTGATGTGGTCAGATGAGACCAAAATAGAACTTTTTGCCCTCAACTCGTTGTGTTTGGAGGGCAAAGAACACGGAGTACAACCCAACGATAACCATCCCCACCGTCAAGCATGGTGGTGGCAACATCATGCTTTGGGGGTGCTTTTCAGCCAAGGGGACGGGGCAACTCCATCGTATTGAGGGGAGGATGGAATTCTGGACCAACATCTCCTTCCCTCAGTGAGAGAGCTGAAGATGGGTCGAGGATGGGTGTTTCAGCACAACAACGACCCTAAGCACACCGCCAAAGCAACAAAAGAGTGGCTGAAGAAGAAGCACATCAAGGTTCTAGAGTGGCCTAGCCAGTCTCCATACCTGAATCCCATTGAAAATCTTTGGAGGGAGCTTAAAATTCGAGTTGCCAGGCGACAACCTTGGAACCTGAATGATTTGGAGGCTGTCTGCAGGGACGAGTGGGCCAACATCCCTGCCGAAATGTGCACAAACCTTGTCACCAACTATAAAAACCGTTTGACACCTGTGCTGGCCAATAATGGCTTTTCTATAGAATATTAACATGCTGTTTGTCCAGGGGGTCAAATACTTATTTTTCCTCATCAGATGGTTATCAATTTTTATAAATTCATATGACGTTAATTTCTGGAATTTTCTTTGGGATTCTGTCTCTCACTGTTAGAATGTACATATGATTAAAGTTATAGATCGTTGCATTCTTTGTAAGTGGGCAAACCTGCTAAATCAGCAAGGGGTCAAATACTTATTTCCCCCACTGTACATAGGAATACACAAGAGCCAAGAGGTCTACTATGGAATTTTTTTCCTTCCTTTTTTTGATATGCTGAAATGCATGTTTATTAGAGTTTATTAGAGAACCTCTTGTTCTTCTAGTCACATTTAGCATGGCATCCAAATATTGCCAGATACATATTTTTGTGTTACTGGGTACTTCATTGGGAGCTGCCTTGCCAATGTTTCAAACTCTGCTTGAATGTTACCCTTTGCTTTTCAGAGTTATTGGAAAGATTTTTTTCTCTTTTTGTTAGGAATTTTGGTTGTCATGTAAATCGTGTGAGCTGCCCTTTCTGATGAGTGCATGTACTAATGTCACTGAATGGATTTATGTGTATATGTTCAAGTTTTACCACTGCTGTTGTAAAACCAAAGCAAAACTGTTTGTTTAGAAAGATAACATTTAAATGACAAAGTTTGGTACTTTTATTATGCAAAATAGTTTTTTTTTTCTAAGATCTAACATAATTCACACTTGTGTTCCAAAATGATACATATAATATTAACCTTTTGAAGTTTTGGTTTGTAATTTATTTTAAGAATTCTATATAATCACCAAATTGATTTTCTGTGAACAGGGACCAATCTAAAATTACAGTAGTGCAAATGCAGTGGTTGGTGCAAAGCCCCTTGATTGAAAATGTACAAAAAGTTATATTAAATTTCAATTCAATTTTATTTATATAGCGCCACATCACAACAACAGTTGTCTCACAGCGCTTTCCAAACAAAGCAGGTCAGACCCTACTCTTAAGTTAATTACAGAAACCCAAAAATATGTATTACATTGTCTGGTCAATATGTTTTGAACTGGGTTAAATACAAAATCCCTGCACCAAGGTTTCCAGCATGATCTGCACCAAAAAAATCCTATGTGAATGGTTGATCACACCCAAGATTAATAACATGAAAATTGATAAATGTCTTTTTCTCATGCAACTCGAAGGTCATGTTCCACTTATTTTGTCTATAAAATTTCAGGGTAGTGATACTTTCTGCTGAGCTGCAAGGAGACCATGCAAGATGAAAGGATTTGAAAAATAAATTCTTCTGAAAAACTGTTTCCTGCTATATTTGAGGGTGCTTGAGCTGTGCATGTTGATGGCCAAGTTTTTTTTTTCTTGGCTGCTAGGTATCTCTCTACATTCCTTCACTACAGTGCAGACTTATACTACTCACATTAAGTTGGAAATCGGCTGAAAACGTAGTTCGAGGCCAAAAAACATACGGAATAAAGAATAATAACTAGTAAAGGCTGTTTCTGTGGAACAGCTGTGAGAATGTCTAATGCTGAAAGGAGGAACTAAAAGAAAAGCTGAAAAAGACATACATTGGAAAAATTTGAAGGAGCTGAAATGTCAAGGATTTTAAAATCATGGCGCCAAAAGATAATGAAAAGCGGAAAACCCATCAGCAAAAGAGAACACTAAAAAATATGGCGAACAGTTAGTGGAAAGTAAAAGATTCCTTTTAGGGTTTCTCAAAGCCAAACAGTTGCCATGTCTGTGATATGCTTTATTTCTACAAAATGAAACAACTGACTGAACGTCCTCCGTTCCATCATTTTTGCCAGGTGTTGTATCAACCATATAAACTTACCATATAATTTCTTCCCATCTAACCTGTTACCTAAATATATCAGACCATATAATTTTTTACGATATATTGTTTTCCCATCTAACCTGTTACCTAAATATTTCGGACCATTTCATTATCAAGCACATAACCAGTAACTTAAATATTTCGGACCATTCCATTTCTTTCTGTATAACTTGTTCCCAAACTATCTGCGAGTACAGAATATCTTAGTGTCATTTTTTACTCACCATCAAAGCAAAACGGGAATGACAGGAACACACCGAGCACACGTGTCAGACTCACCACCTCGGTTCACTGGTGGACAGGACACAGAAGACCAGGTTGTGGTAGCTGTGGTAGGTTCTCATGATCCCTACCACATGATCCCTATCTATTAAATCTAAATTTAATAGATAGTTTTGAATGATTTAATTTCAAATAGGACTGTGTGGCTGGGAAATAAAAATGAGATCGAGCAGTGTGTTCTTCTCTGTGGTGGCAGAAGTGATCAGCTACACGTATCCCCGAGTCTGAAACACCTGGCTTCGCTGAGCCGGCTTCCTGGTTCTCGACAAAATCTCCACACATAACAACAGGCTGACAATCCAACAACTCCAGTGAATCCAAAAGGCTTACAAGATTTTCCAGAACTCCAGCCCACTTCAAAGCCACAAACTCCAGATCAGTCATATTGTGACAATAGGTTTGTTCACGCACGTGAATGTGGTCCCTGGCATAAATGGCAACTCCACCAACACATTTGCTGGCCAACTGAGGAAAGTTTGTATTGGACGAGTGCCTGTTCTGTCTGAACATTTTGTACCCGTCCAGCTGAAGACTGGCTGCACCAAAGGAGCCTTTCAGGTGACTCTCATTCAGACACAGCACATCTGCCAGACATAGCTCATGATGTCTCTGGATGTTACCCACGTGAGACGGAAGTCCCTCTGTGTTGTGATGAACCAGGGTTCAAGTGTCAGGCCTGTCCATTGCTTGTCTCACCTGAAGAAGGGGCATCACGTGCTCCACACTGGTCTGTGTCATACTCTGCAGCGCTGCAACCACCTCAGGATTGCCATAAATTTTCTTTTCGATGCGCTGATCCTTACTCAGAAGTGTGAGGCAGCATTTCTTTGGCAGGCTGTGAAACAACACGGGCTGGAGTTCATACACAACAGAGGACTGGGTTTCAAACATTCTGTAGACCGACTTTATCTTGCAAATCATGTCACAAAGATGGGTAAGTTTCAGCATCACAGCAGTACCAAAGTTGAACAGACCGGAGGAAACTGGCATTCCAGTTCCACCAAACTGCTGGCCACACACTGACTGTTCCTGTACTCCCCATATTTAAAAGAAGCCTGGCTGCATGAAGCACAGATGTGTGTCATAGCTGAGGCTCTATACTCAGTGTGTGCTGGTGAGACGGTCCGGCTGCATCACTGCCTCTTCACCACATCAGCATAAGTCACCTTTGCTTTACCTCTGCTTTACCTGCTGGGCAGCTTGTGTTACAGGGTTTCCATCAGAAGGGGCTGCAGGGCTAGACAAAGTGCTTGGATCTATGTCGTTTTCCTGCTGTCCTCCAACACACAAACTATCTCTGTTTTGTCCTGTCTTTACAACATCTGCATTGGATACCTCCTGAGACACTGTGCCCCTCTGAGAGCTGGTACCTTCAGCCTGCTCACTCTGAGACTCGCCTTCTGCTACCTGAGCTTCCGGGCCTGAGAACGCTTACTCTCTCTTGGCATTGTTGCTGCTTCAATAATATAAAGATTACCTGGAATGTTCAGATGCCACCAACACTCAGCTTTTCCTCACAGCTGATATCTTTCAAAAGGAGCTGGATTATTTCAACAATATTTATTGGTTTTCACTTTACACAGGAAGATGTAGTGGTAATAGAAACTGTCAAAAAAAAGTGATAATACTATACGTGCAATAACCAGTAGAGAGTAAAAGATTAGCTATTGTAGCACAAATTCTGGGAAATACCTGAGTAGCACTCCTCTTAGTTTCTGCTGATTTCCAAATGTCTGGACTGAATCACAGTCAGAGTTTCTTTTGTGTGTTTTAACTGCAGATATGAACAAAATCTACTGGTCAAATACTTCAAGAGCAGTAAATATGAAAATGTGCAATTTAAATAGAAAATATTCCAATTTATTTCCAATGTGATCAGGTGTGAAAGAGGTAGATAAGACAGAAAGAGAAATGAGAGAAGAGATTGTCTCAGAGCCAAATAACAGACAAGGTATCAATGACCTCAGATTGTAATCTTTAAGGGTTTTCTTTATATTTCTCTTTCTTATTTCAACATTAGCAGCCCAAATAAATGTCTCAAGCCAATAAATCTTTGGAGACCAACAATCAACCTTTAGATAGACAGAGCAGGGATAGAGGAATACAAGATAGAGGCCAAATAAACAGACAGAGCGAGTAGATAGGACAGGACAGAGCGGCCAATATGACAGTGACAGAGAGGAGATGTGGGGGCAGCAAGACCTGGAAGATACAGTGAGTCATTAGTCACTGCTAAATGTAGGAAATCTCTCTAACAGCACATTATGATCCAAACGCTGCTTAAAGTGGGCTGATATCAGTTTCTGACAATGAGTTGATCCATCCATCCATCCATTATCAATACCGCTCATTCCCTCATGGGGTCGCGGGGGGAACTGGAGCCTATCCCAGTGGTCAACGGGCGAGAGGCAGGGTACACCCTGGACAGTCCGCCAGTCCATCGCAGGGCAACACACAGGACATACAAGGACAAACAACCACTCACACTCACATTCACTCCTAAGGGCAATTTCCCCAATCTCCAATCAACCTAACATGCAGGTTTTTGGACTGTGGGAGGAAGCCGGAGAACCCGGAGAGAACCCACGCAGACACAGGGAGAACATGCAAACTCCACCCAGAAAGGTCCTGGTTCCCCCGGGATTCGAACCCAGAACCCTCTTGCTGGGAGGCGACAGTGCTAACCACCACACCACCGTGCCGCCACAATGAGTTGATTCACACTGGAAATCCCACTCTTTTTCTGCTCAAATGTTCAGCTCCGTTTTAGACCTGAAATCAAAGGTGAAGAACCTGAGACATCCCCATGTCTACACGACACAGAAGATCAAAGCTTGTAATGTTGTACATTCTGACAGCAGTCTCACACAGCAGTTCATTTGAAACAGTGCGGCAATCAAGAACACATCCAGCTCAGCTTTTCTGACTTGATTAGAACACATCAGTCTGAAGGCACTGATTTCTAAACACAATGAGCTCAGGTTGTGATGAGGCCTTACAAGGTTTAATGGTACCAGCGTTCACATGGCTGCCATCACGTTGCTCCAGTTGCTGATTCAGAGATACAGCCTTGATCCTCTGTTTTCCACCTTCATGTAGGTGTCCTGCAAAAGCTTGACGTTCTTTCACAGAAAGACACAGGTTGCAAACAGTGCTGCTACTCACCAGAAAAGCAGGGTCAATTTCTCATTAGTCTAAAGAAAGGAGGAAAACATTTAATTCTCAACCAACAGGAGGATGAATAAACTTTGGATCGGCATTCATGCAAAAAAGGCTTTATGTCAAAGGAAATGACCGAGGGGGAATATTTAGAAGCAACACAAAGGCTCAGCCTCTGTCACACACTGAAAATCATGGCCTGAAGATGTCAGTCCATCTTTGACACAGCCTACATTAGGACACAACATGGAGCTAGACAATCACAAACTGTCTCTGCACGTCAGGGCCTCTGAAACCCAGAAAAAGAAATCTCTCTGTCTGAATTGAAAGTTTGGACTAAAACTGGATGTAAAACAGCATCAATGTCTACATGATGATCAGCAGCATTTCACACATTTGTCAGTGTTTCAGGTAGTGAGACAAATAAATCCTGATGTTTCCTAGATAAACTTCAGTTACATTCACGGTATTGTTCAGGTGTTGTCCACGATGGATGTAAGCTTGCACAACACCCTCCTCTCTGCCCCTTCCTCCACCGAGTCCAGAGTGAAGCCCAGGACAGAAGTGGCCCTTCTCACCAGCTTATTCAGCCTCTTTCTGTTCCGCTCTGTGCTGCCTGGGGCCCAGCAGACGACAGCGTAGAGGAGGGCTGAGGTAGCCACAGAGACATAGGTTTTAAGAAGGGGCTTGCTCACTCCAAAGGACCTAAGCCTCCTTAGGAGGTGGAGTGGACTGGCCCTTCTTGGACGGTATTCTGAGTCCAGTCCAGTTTTTTATCGATGTGAACACCCGGATATTCTCCACCCTCCACAATTTCCATCTCCTGCCCCTGGATTTTTACGGGGGAGTGAGGTGGGGGTCTTCTCCTAAACTCGATCACCATCTCCTTGGTCTCACTGGTGTTTAGACACAGGTGGTTCTTCTCACACCAGTCCACAAAGTTCATGATGACCGGCCGGTACTCCAGCTCGTTCCCCTCCGACACAATGGCAAAAGGATTAGAAAACGAAAAAATTTGTTAAAGGCCATCAATAAGGTACCAAAAGATTCTAATCAGATTTGAACATTTCTATATGCTGGCTGAAGGACACACAGAGCAGTGCAGAGTCAGAGCAGTGCCTGTAGGCATTCTCACAATTAATAATTACATAACGGTACTTGTTCACCCCTTGAGGGATGGCGGCTGAAGTTCACAGTCTACAGAATGCAACAAGAGAGTAACACCTGGGGCCAATCCTGGATGGGTGTCTGCACAGCCAAGGGAGGAAATAGCCAAGCGCACAGCTGGAGACAAAAGTAAACCCCAGACCGTGGACAACAAAACAGGCCTTGCATGGCTTTACAGATTCTTAAGGTGCTCTAACCATTTGTGCAAGATACTGCAGCCATTCTGAGTCTAGTTATCCTTTTTTTTTCATGAATTACGTGGGCACTCATTTTTAGATCCCCATTCTACATTGCAATGTAGTTTACTCCTTTTGTTTGGCAACCTCAAATGTCTGCTTCGAGATGCAGAATCTTTCACAATAGCTGCACGTTGTGAACCTGCGGTGCACTTGTGACCTCTCCAGTGTGTACCCCGCCTCTCAACCAATAACAGAAAAACACTTATATTCTTTACCCACAAAGTACAACATGACACATCTAAATTTCTTGTCATATTCAGTTCAAATTTATTGCAAGATAAGAACGGTAGGGAACAAACAACTGTTAGCTCCGTTGTTCTTCTCCAAAGGTTTTGACAGTGAGTGTGGAACACAGAAAATGGTTACTCAGTTTACATTACATTTCAAGTCACCAAGGGTGCAACAAGAACACATGGTCAAACAAGTTATAGTGTTATACAATTTACATAATGCACGCTTATAACATTACATGCTAAAAGTCAGCATAAGATAAATATTTGCTGTGATCTCTTCAGAGAGAAAGGAGAAGGCAGAGAAATTCATCTTCCTATCTAAACAGTGTTAACCATATATCTGAAAAGTCTGATATGTTAACCTACATAACACTTTATTTTAATTTCCTGCAGCTGAATTAATGAACTTCTCAGCTGAAATTCTTTGGTTAATTGATCAGACATCAGGTAGATGTCATGTTAGATGTAAATCAGCAATGAACCACAAATTGAGGACAACACATAAGTGCTTCTTCGTAGTGGATTAGATTTCCATCTGTGTGTATAAATCCCACATATACCAAAAATAACCATATCATCGTTATTTTTTCAAACATAAATTCAGTTTCGGGCAACACAATGTAAACAGAGGAACTGTCCTGAGTATCTATAGGCCCACCTGTACTCCTTACTGGAAACTCTTACTGTGTTCCAAGGCTTCTTGCATTTTCTGAAACACACAAGACCAAAAGGATCACATGAATATTCATTTAGACCACTTTCAACTGCTAAATTACATTATTGATTCAGACCAAATGAAAACAAAAAAAAAACAAATATCAGGTGAAGTGGCTCCCAAAGTATTGTTGCAATAGCTTTTGTGCCATAAATAAATACATTAAAAAAATGTATTCATTATCTAAATAAGTTTATTCAGAGATGCCTGAACCTTTTCGCAAAATCTTGTGATGGTAACAATGAGAGAGAAAGAATGCTGATTAAAGTCTTCTTACACCTACTGTGGAAAGAAAATCATGCCTAACAGTACATACAACTCCCAATTTAAAATGAATGAATCATAGTATGGACATCTTGAAATTTGCCTGTGCAAACAGTAAAAAACACATTTTGAATGCTTTAGAAGAATTTCAGTCAGGATTCAGGGCATTCCTTAGGACAAAAAGGATCTTATTATACCCTCTAACAGTCTGTGCTCTTCTTTTTGGATCTCATGGCTGCATTTCATATGATCCATTAAGACATTGAAACTACTGTCCTAGAGTTTGAAACTCTGAAATTAAGAATGAAAGCAGAAATATTAAAAACGGCCCAATAAATAAACTTACACCTAAAATTGATCAATTTATTTAAATAATGAGACATCATTTCAAATTCTTAATTTAATTTATCCAGCAAATGTAAATGCACATGGATCCTGTAACTGTAAATGCACATGGATCCTGTAACCTTATTTTGATTGACCAGAATCTGACCCCATGAGACAGATTGAAGGACAGCTAACCTTATTTGTGTGAATCACAAATACATATGAAAAGGTCAAATAAGGAGACAAAGAATTAAAAGAAGAACTGGACATAAAAAGTCTTGTAAAAAAAAACTTCAAGGGGGAAATAAAGACATAATTGCATAAATATGTAAAATAAAAACATGGAGAAAATAATTTTTTAAAAATCAGTCACTGAAATAAAATGCATTAAAGACAAGATGAGATATATAATAATTTATATATTTTGAATAAAAATTATTTCAAATTTTTAAATTAATTTTAGGTGTATTGATTATTTAACTGAGCATTCAAATAATTTTGCTTTTATTCTTATTTCTGTTGGTTTCAGTCCAACCGCCATTCGATAAGCGGAGGAAAAATTATGTTTCAGTACTAGGTTTTCTGCTCATGGTCATTCTGGAGACTTTCTCAAACTGATTAATAGGCATTCAACACTGTTTGAAAATAACCAGTAATTTTCTTTCTGCATCTGGTATTTAAAATCTTGTTTGACATCTGCCTCAATTAACTTTTGTTTCTTGCCACTTCCCTGGCTTATTTTTTCCACTTTAACTTTTTATGCACACTCATTCTATGCGCCCTCAATGTATCCACTCTTTGGCTGAAGGACACCGTGCTATCTTTTTCAAACACACTGTTTTAAGGGGAATCAGCTATGTGAGTCATGGCAAGATTCATACATTTGCTTGGGGGCTGTCTGTCACCAACCAAGTGAAGGCTTTTGATCTGTGAAGAGTATCAACTTTCTATTTAATGGTGAAACACCTGCTCATTTCAGTTAAGGCTGCAGAGGGCTGGAGCCTGCGACAGCATTCATGATGAACAAGACACACATCCATGGACTCTAATCCCAATTTAAGATTAGGGTTAACAAACTGACCTATTGTTGGACAGTGGAAGGGAACTGAATTGCCTGGAATCAAAAAGCATGCATACACAGGGATAACATGCAAAGTCCACATCTCTCCAACTCAATTCAGCAAATAGCCTTGCCAAAGGCAGTGGAAAAACAGAAATCCATTTGGAAAAGATTGCTGCAGATGTAAATTCTGCAACACCACAAAAACTTTTAGTAACTCTGCAACAAAATGGTACTTTGTGTGACCTCAGGTAAAACTAGGACTGAAATGCTTTACCACCACCGCACAGTAGACAGCATTAAAAGATAAAGCTTAATTTACCTTTTTCTTAAGAGCCTCCAGCGATTCAAATTCCATGTGGGCTAATTTATTCTGGATGTCTTTTGGAACATCTGGGATAATGAAGGTCAGGATTAATTTGAAAGCCAGCAGTCCATGCTGAGATAAAAAAAACACATCACATAATTTATCAGATTTGTTTAATATTTTTAAGATAACTACTTTTTATACTAAAGTAAAGAAAACATGCCTTCACAGCATCAACATAACATAACTGTGACTTCACAGAGTGAACATTTAACTATGAAATGAGAGAGGATAGAGGAAAGGATATATAAATCGCATAGCTGTTGGACATTGCGGTCTGTGTCCATTAATTAAGAACCAGGACATAAAAGTGGGCTACTGGAACAAGAAGGCACAAATAGACAAGGGATGAGAACAGAGTGTTTTTGGAATATTACTATGCAAATAACCCCAGTGAAAGGGTTATTATGGATGTGGGACCTATGGATTCTTCTTCGATACCCAACATCTATACTAACAACAACAAGCTCCATGTTCAACTGGTACACTGAGAAACAGAGCAGCTGACCTGAAAGAGAAATTATTGGTTAAACAGGAAACCCGGAGCCCCTATTGCAAACTGCCAAGACTATGTGAAGAACCTTCTGAAGGTTAAAGATAGAAACATGGCATTACAGGCAATCCCTACGGCAACCATGACTGAAACAAACCAGCTGATTGGGAATCAGTGCCTGGGCTTGTTATTCCTCAGTGTTCCATGGACACCACCGATGCCTGGGTTGTACCTATCAGCGGCCTGGATTAATCTATCCAGCCTCACTGACCCCTATCTCACTGACCACACATAAACAGAATTGGATTTGAGTAAGGTTGAAACCGAAAGTATTTGAAAGGATGGATTTGGTCCCAAAGAAGACAATTTCTGTTTTTTCACTGTTGAGTTTGAGAAAGCGTAATGAAAGCCAGGCTTTGATTTCCTGTAAATAGTCACAAAGAGAAGTAGGTAGAGAGGTTGAAGGAGAGGTAGAGCTAGGTATCATCAGCATACTAAAGGAAATTGAAGGTGAATTTACAAAGCACAATTACCAAAAGGAGGAAGTAAATTATGACTAAGACTGGGCTATGAACAGAGCCCCGGGGGACACCAGAGGAGAGTGAAGATAGCTGGGATCTGGCAGATTTCAACTGAATGAATAGTGGGTGGTCAGTGAGGTAAGATTCAAATCGATGGAGGTGTGTCCGATATGAAAAATGTGTGAATATGTGTGTAAATATATATATTTTTTCTTTTTTGTAGAGTAAGTAGTCATTTTTGAAGATCAACAATAGCTACCTCAGTGTTTAATGTTAAGATTAAAGGCTTAAACTCACTTTGAGAAATGGCAAAGCAAGCATGAGACAGGAGTGAGAAAGGCTTAATTTTGTATGAAGCTATATATTTGAAAATACTCTAAGGATTTCTGTATTTGTTCTCCAAATGGGTTAAGCTGGAAGTATTCATATGTATTCTGGCCCTGTGTTCGTTTTGATATCTATTGTGTACCAGAATGAGAATACCTTGTGAAAATAATGAGTGTGTGTTACCTCAACAGCCACGGTCCACAATATGAGTTGTGTCTCTGAGTCAGGAAAGTAAGCTTTGACTTGTGGAGACATTCCAATCAGTGCACAGTTGGTCACAACAGCCATCACACTCATGGCCTCAAAAGCAAGCTTGACAGGAAGACAACAGCTGGGAGTTATTTGTGTCCATAAACAAATGAGTGCCAGATGGTATCATTATGTGTTTCTGTGTGTACACACACACACACACAACGCATACACACATAAATACACACTTGCATATATATATATACACACACACACAAACACACACACAGTGGGGCAAGAAAATATTTAACCATCAACTGATTGTGCAAGTTCACCAAAGATGAGAGAGGTCTTTCATTTTCATCATAGGTACACTTTAAAGGGGAGATATTATGCAAAACCAAGTTTTTCATAATTTTACTATGTACATTTGGGACCGTGGAAGGCCTATCAGCAGGCAAAGTGTGAAAAAAAATTACTCAGTCATATTTTTGTGGGCCGCCTCAGTCTCAATACAGGAGATAAATCAGGAGCTTTCAGGAATCGTAGTTTATGACGTCATTAGCTCTAGTTCATTATAATATTCCAGCCTTTCACCTGCATGTTGCCACCCACCTCAGCTTATTCCGCCTATCTGTGGCAGATGTCGTGGTAGCGTGAGTGTCAGCGTTAGCATGGTGGCGTTAGCGTGCCGACTTCGGCACACCTCCTGGAAGAAGTGGGTGGATTGCCTGTGTCTCATTTGCATTTAAAGAGACAGGCACTCCAAACCGAGCGCTCTGAACGGGGCTGTTTTGGCAGGGTGATTAAACTACTATTGTGCTTCATCCTTATGGTATTTTGACCAAAGCTTGTCACAGACATTACATTAGGACACCAGGGAACTAGTTTTACTTGTTTAAATAGGGTATAATATGTCTCCTTTAACTAAGAGAGGCAAAATGAAAAAAAAAAATCCAGGATATCACATTGTAGGATTTGACCTGAGTAAATACTTGTTTGCCCCACTGTATATATGTATACATATACATACTACTCCATACATTTTTTTTTTGTTTTTTAAATAAAACAAGTAGTCCAGTAGCACAGAATCACCGTCCAGTCTTATCATATGGATTACTGCGTTGGATAAATAGATAATCATATCATATTTGTCTTGTGTGTTTAAATGTATTCGTCATCTGCTTCCAGAAGGTTGATTATAAATAAATAAAATTATAAAATACTTTCACAACCACTGAAGTATTATTCAATGGGACAAACTGGTTGAAAGATGTGGTACAATATTTACTATAGTGATTTGGTTTGTATTTTAATGTCAATACAAATTAAACATTTTCATGAAAACACACCTGCCAAACTCCGATGTTTGCTGCTGGATCAGCAAAAGGTCTTTTGAAAACACGACACATCTTGAAGGCATCAGAGTAAATCTCTGTGATGTTGTTAAATACCACCAATATAGCAGCCAGAGGGTACACGCAGGAGAATAGACTGACATAACCAAACAAAAGGAACAGCTCCAGATAGTCATCAAATGTTCCCTTGCAGAGGACAAGAAGCAAAGACAGATATACAACCAAACACACAAAAGATATCATTAAAATATATTCTATATTCTATTAGAATTAAACAGGTGTGAACTTACCAAGTATGTGCTCATATTGGCCTCCAGTTTAACTTGTTCTTCCAAGGGAAGCTCTTTATCTTCACTAATTTTTTTAATTTGAACTTTATGAATCATCTTTTTATTGCGTCTCCTCTGAAGCCAGTAGGGTAGGAACGCTTCCATTAACTGATTTAAGATCTGACTGGTGATGAGCAAGGTGGCCAGGCTCTTAGGACAGAAAAGAAGATGAAAAGTGAGATAAAAAGGTTAGTCAGAGCAAGGATTTGAAGTGAACATAACATGTCAGTCAGAAATAAAGAATTAAGCACAAAAAGAAAAAAGAAGGATTACCTGTCTCAGTAGAACCATGTCTTGCATGACAAAGGCAATGTAGAACAGTGAAGCAAAACAGTTGAAAAAGTTGAACTAAACAGAAAAGAATCAAAACAACAGATTGAAGTTGAAACAAGAAAAGTTGTATTTGATGTTTAAAACTTGACACTGCCATGTGATGTGTCTAAAACCTTAATAGGTCATATACTTACAACTAATATTTTAAGGACAAGGTGATTCTGATATGAGGACTCCAGCCTGTGATTTTCTGAATACACAGAGGGATAAACATTTTAGCCTAGTTACGAAAATATGTATTTGGGATATTTTATCTGTCTTGAGGGTTCATTCCAGTAAAACTTGGTCAGAGTAGACATCTTACCCCATTCAGTGAGGAACTCGGCCGCATATCTGTAGATCAGGTTCATGATTTCAATTACCACAGCATAGATAACACTGGGAATGAATGAAAGTACTCCTGTCCAGAAGGTAGGCTCAGCATCATGAACAGACAGCACCCATCCTTCCATTTGAAAGTAAATCATCATAATGTATAATGACAGATAAAGAGAAAGCAGTACAAAGGGCAGGGACACCAGATAGATACGAAGCTGACGCTTGGCATTTGGGTAGAGAGGCTCCTCACGGCCCGTTACAAGGTTCAACCCAAGGGTGCCATGAAAGCCAGGTCGAGGTTCTTCAAAGGCCTTTTTCTTGCTCAATGTACCCCATCGATAGGCTAGCGAAGCACTGCATCTCTTCCATAACTAGTGGAGGAAGGATTCAATATTTATGTGACACCAACTGTAGCATTCTTGCTCATTTAGTAAGTAATTTAGTGAGAGTAATATGACAGGGATATAGCAAATTAAATTATAATTCATTCACTATAGCCTATATCTTCTAACTACATATTCAGGGCATAGGTCACCAAAATACCCACACAAAGAGTAAGCATCCAGAAAGGCCCCAGCCAAATATTAACATGTGAGTCTATGGTGCTAACCACAAAACCACCTTTCCACAGGTGGGGGGACTGGAGCCTATCCCAGTAGTCAATTGGTGAGAGGCAGCATACACCCTGGACGGTCTGCCAGTCCATTGCCACACAGAGATACACAAAGACATACAACCATGCAAACTCACATTCACACCTAAGGGCAATTTGGAATGTCCAGTCAACATAACATGCAGTTTTTTTGGGAAGGTAGGAGGAAGTCAGTTCCTCCGGTGTGATGCTAACCACCACACCACCGTGCTGCCTCATAATAATACAATTGATATCAAAATATTTTTGCTGTAAGACAGTGAATCAATTGTCAGTTACATTGTCTACAATGGTCTAATATATCCACATATAACTGTTTTGTGCGCGTGCGCGAAAGCTGCAGGCTGCCTGTTACGTCGCTCCAACTTTTATGTTCGCTTTTTTATAACTTTTGCTTATGGAGCCTGTAACAAAAATAATTTCCCTCTGGGATTATTAAAGTATTTCTGATTCTCATTCTGATTCTGATTGACCTGAAGTAAAGCATGTGTTTTACAATTACATTTTATTATTTTAAGCGTTTTTGATCTGACCCCTTATTGTGGTTTATTAATGAGTAGGTTGAATAAAAGTGACCATACCTCAAGGACAAGTGTGCACCAGATCACGTTGAAGATGGCAAATACTACATATTTGTCATAATCTTCCCAGTCAAAAAGATAGTAAGGCACTCCAATTAAGGCCATGGGTAACAGGGCAATTGTGAAGTACTCCAGAAAGCCAAAGTAGAGTGCTTGTCCCTCACCATAGTAGTGTCTGATTTCATCTGAGAATAGAAAGGTGAAAATTAAAGGAGTCCACAGCAGGAGTAACAGGAACAGGGTCGTGATTTGGGGGCAAACAAGGCATAACATAAATTAATAGAAACTGAAATGTACTTTAGACCTGAACAAATAAAAAAACAAGAACAATCAAATTGTGCAGGATCTGAGCCAGGAAAATAATTTTTATGTTAGCATGCGTTAATTGTATAAAACACTGCAATTACTAACTTTAGGGGTTGACTGTAATAAAGCTTCCTATGCAGAAGCATGAAATTGGTTTACAGAACATTGTAGAGATGTGGAAAACAGCCATCCTCTTTTAAAATTACTACTTAAAACAAATATCCATGTTCCTCACTGTCTCGTATGCATTTTTTAAATTGATCTTATTTTAAAAACAGACTTATTTATCCTTTTGCAAAGGTAGATAGTTTTCTTAATATTTTACATTTATAATATGTGAGCTCTATGTTGTCTTCAGCAGATGGACCAACCTTACCCTAAGAGGCTGGAGCAGATGATGAAATGTGCAGGTTGTGAAATGTGATGAAATGTGTTATCGCTGAAGAAACCATTTACAATAGCTACAGCAAAACCCATAATGATGGTCTCATTAACAATTGCTGACAAGAGACAGAATAAAACAATGAGGCATTCTTTCCTCACCAAGTGGCTGAAAGGAAAACTTGAATCTTTTATACCAAGAAAAAGATAGTCTCTTCAGTTCCTCTTTTTCATGCAGAGGAAAAATTTGGATCAGGATGCCATTGGACAGCAACCTCCGAACTAAAATGTAAAATAAAAAAAAAGAGAAAAGTGAACAGTAAGTTATTCATTTGAATATAATTTATTTCAATTTTGATGAGTTTAGTTCTTGGTTCAAGTTTCTTATCCTAAAATTGTAATTCAACACAAACCTGTTGCTGGATCATATGTCCAGAGTATTACTGTTGTAACTCTGTCACAGTTTTCATTATCTGAAAGATGACAACAATGCTAATGGAGAGCTGAGAGTGTGTGCTTTCTGTCAATATATGGTATATAGTGGCAGACTTTTGCAGCAGTTTTTGCTTGTCACTGTGCCCCCTTCTTTTTTTCTTTCTTTTAAAAATGTTTTTATGACTTTTTATGCGCTTTTATAGTGAATCATCAGTTCAACATATCTCAAGTGTATTTGAGCTGACATTTCTTTCGAAATACAATTCCACAATAGAACTACTGAGTGCACTGACTACAGTGTTGTACACGATTGTGTATAGTAGGGATCGGCTGTTGGCGGTTCATAACTCATCAGTGCTGCCTTGTGAGAGGCCTGAAGCTCCCCGTGAGGTGAGGAAGATAAAACCAGGGAGCCCTGTCAGAGCTCAGCACCGCAACAGTGGAAAAACATTTAGACGAGTACACCAGTCTATTATCATGGGGTACGCCAGATCTCTCTCCAATATGGACGAGTTAATGGGGCTGACCTGACACCAGAGGTAGTACTGGGAGTGTAGTATCATGGGGTTTATGGAACATGTCTGATCACTCTTCAGATATGGCCACTACACTTCAGGGATAAGAGCTACTGCGGGCAGACAGGACAAAGGAGAACTGTAAAAGGTAAGGAAAAGGTCTGGTAGTGTTTTTGAATGATAGATGATGTAATTCTGGGCACAACACTAATAAGGACCAACTTTGTTGTAAGAACACTACACATTAGCCATTAGCATGAGGCCATGCTACCTGCCCTGAGAATGTTTGCATGCTATCATGATAGCAGCATACATTCCACCCTCGGCTAAAGCTGATGTGGCCTGCGAAATCATCCAGTCCGTTGCAGGTCAGCCACAGACTCAACATCCGCCAGCCCTCCTTCTCTCAAGTGATTTCAGCCATGCCTCTCCATCAGCTGCTTTGCCCACTTTCACCCTACTTTGCTCCACCGGAGACAATAAAACACCGGACTTTTGTTATGCAAACACCAAGGGCCAATACAAGGGCTAATCGCTTAAAAATGTCAACCAAGTGCAATCTTTTATCATTGTTATGGATTTGTACAGATTTGCATTAAAACATTCACTGCAGCATGTTCAACAGGTTTAAAGTATGACTGTACTATAGAACTTAAGGAACGACAGATATTGGAATATTAATATTAAACATGTGACTAGCAATCAGACAAAAACTCACTGATTGATTTCCCAGGGTATAGCTTAGCCTGGCTGTATCCTGGTACATGCATCTCATCTTTGGCTCGCAGTGTTTCCAGAGCATGTTTGATAATGTACTGACACTCTGCCATGCTTAGGAACCCATCTCCATCCCCTGGACAGACAAGGCATATCAGAGATGCAAAGCAAACACATTGTCATCATGAAGTTGAGACCAAAGACTTATCAAAAGCAGTATCACTATACATCTTGGTTTATTTCCATCAGGTAATCCATTATTAAACACAAAATCCATTATTAAACACAAGTCATGTGTAAATTTGTCACGCAAGTTTATTGTTTATTTACTAATAAATTATACTGCGTATCACATTTACATATTTAGCTTCCCGCCCCTGAAGGATAGCGGTTAAAGGTATATTTAAGCAATGTGGGGTTCAATGTCTTGTTCAAGGACATGTCAACATATAGCCCAGAATCTAACCATCACCCTTTTCATAAGCAGGTGCCTGCTCTTTCCTCGGAGCTACTCCTATCCTCTATGTGTTTGGTCGCTGTCTAATGGAATTTGACAAAGCATCAAGTTGTGACCTTGCAATGGCTGACAGAGAGAATGGTAGAGCACAAATGCTTGGCGAATTAAATTGTTTTATATTCTTATTAAAAAATAAACAACAAATACCTTTGAAATCTTTGAAGTTCTGTTTATCGGTAAAGCCAAAGCACCTCATAGACCCGTCATTATATTCCTTAAACAGGCCCACATCTTCCGCACCAAAGAGTAGCCTCTCCCTAGAGGCACCCACCAGATACACGTTGCGATTTTCCTTTTCATGAGCCAAAACCCCAGGCCCTAACTGTTCGATGAGCAACCCAGCACCTGAAATAGTTGACACGATTGATACAAATGAATGCAACAGACCACGGCATGAAACGGCAACTAAGGATCTATCACACCTCCATTCTGCTGTTGGGTCCTTATCTTGCTCAGCAGCCAAACAATAGCTTCTTCTTTGGTGTTTGAGGCCAGCTCCACTACAACCAAAGGGTAAAAGGTGCAGCCATGATTGCCTTCTGACACTCCCTGCAGCATTGTACAACCTGCCAGAATGAGAGCAGAAGAAAAATAAAATACCTCATCAGTTATATAGAGAACAAATGATGGTCGAAATACCATGTATATCAGCGGTTCCCAAACTTCTTAAGCCGCGCACCCCCTTCTGTGTCCTAACCGGGTTGACACAACCCCATCTACCAAGGTGGCGATAAGAAGGCTTCAGGTAGCCATTTGCTAGCTCCTCACAGCACACCACACACTGCAGCTATGGGCAGTCCCTATCACCAGTCCAAGTAAAGCCCATACCCAGATAATTTTTCTTCATATTTGCTTCTATTTTTTCCCTGTCTGGTGTTCCCCTCTTCACCTTTTTGCCTTGTTGCCATCTACTTCTCTCCTTTGTGGTTCTCTTTGGCTCATCATTTTCTGATTCCCGCTCGTTTCCTTCATCCTTCTCTCTCCTCCGTTGCCTCTGATTCGTCACCCTCTCTTGGTTCCTCTCCCCCTTCATCACTAACTTTGACCTTAAATGTCTCACCTTACAGTTTCCCAGATTTTAGCCAATTAAGCATATATGCAAGAATGAATGAAGTAGAGCTAGGTGTGAATATATCGGACAGTATATGGAACAAGATAACTTCTTCTATATTTCATCTTAAGTGTAGAAGAAGACTTATACTAAATAAAAACATTTTTGAGTGAATATTTTTTTTAATCTATTTAAAGTACAGTTGTCCATTTTTATTTCAAAGGAAATATTTATTTACTCATTTTCATTGTGTATGGAAAAAGACCGCAATTACATTTTACATTACACTTGGAATCCCTGATTCCATCTTCTGGCATTATAACATAATTATTAAAATCTTTTAGACAAATGTAGTCATTTTGGGGTTTGCAAGAGAGAAATTACGTGTTATCCCCGTTGCTGTGTTAGCTGAATGCTCTGGGTTAGGATAGCTATAGATGCATTTGCTTTGTTGTTGAAAGTTGTAAGAATTATTTTGAAAATTTCACATAATCAGCTAATAACGGCTCACTTTCAAAAGATGACTCTTAATGTATTTGGGATTTGTGTCAATGCTACCTATTACCATTGCTATATTATTTCTTGTTTGACATTCTGCTCTAAAAAGATTTAAAGAATTTCCTAAATTAAATTAAAAATTTTGAAATTTTAAAATTTCCTAAATGCAAGCTCAACAGATATTCAAGTAACAAAATGATTAACGAGATTAAAAATGTAAATTTACTTCAATGTCATAAGCATGTCATTTACATACAAACTCCAAACATTTTTCTACAAGCTGGGTTGTATTTGGGACTGAAACTGAAAATTAAAGATACACCCAAAGATCTAAATGGCTAAATTATTATGAAAATACGTAACTATATAAGATATGAAAAAGGATCTAATACTATATGCATATTTTTCTGCTGAAATATTAATCTGCGTGAATTCTCATTTAAATTAGTTGCCATTCAATTTTAAATCCTCTTCGTTGTATAAGCTGAAAATGAATGTATTTATTTGATTGTGGGTTATGTATTTATTTCTAGATTACCGTCTGTTACCTTTAATTGACTCATATCTTTTAATATTTTGTTATTTTCTAAGTGCATTTCCCATATTTACTTTTCCAACAGTATTTTAAGAGTGACTTCAGAAAGATGAGTTTCATTAGAGACAAAAGCTAAAGATTGATTGAATAAGGATATGTTGTGGATATCAACCAGTTTAACAGGATTCTTTGACTAAATGTAATCACTTCAGTTGCTTTCCAAATGATTTCTTTGCACACACCACTATCTATCTATCTATCTATCTATCTATCTATCTATCTATCTATCTA